>NW_006499776.1:2870803-2967697 GCF_000471905.2 Amborella trichopoda
TTGTCTAGTTTTGGGTTCTGGAACTCATATTTTTGCACCGGATATTTATTGGAAACAGTTAGGCTCGATCTGGGAGGGTCTCAGTTGGTCAACACGGCCAGTGTCGCCCAAGTTTGAGCGACATGCATAGTGTCACTCAGTCTGGGATGGGCGACATTACCAGTGTCGCTCAAACCAATTTGTTGCTGATCATTCAGGGGTTCTAGACTTTTATTGTCTGACTTTTTGGGTTGCTTTTAACTCCTATTTTCTGTAGATTTGGGTTTACGAACACATCGTTGTTGTCCGCCCTCCTTGATCAACGGCAACTGTATTTGCTGCTCTAGGACTAGCATACGTCAACGACACCACTCGACCCTGAGATGTCAATTTTTATCGTAGGATTCTTAACGAGCTATCGTCATTCGCTTGGGTGATCAGGGTTCTTGAAAATGTATCCCTATTGCTGCCTGCTATGGGGCATTCATGTCTTATTCTGACGAGGCAGCACTTCATAGAGGGTATTTCCCTCAAAGGGCGCTTCGTCAGTTTCGCGATACTTAGAATTATACTTTCTCCAGGAGAGGTGATTGATCGTCGCCCTATCTTTCCAATTCGACGACACTCTTCCACTCTTTTGGTCAAGGCAGGTTTGTCATGGGAGGGAAAGAAGTCTTCTTCTTGTGAGGGGTAAGCTAAGCACGACAAGCCCACAACCACTTCCAACTATGATTCTTGGTGGGAACGTGCCTTCCCTCTTTCACTATGCCCCAGATCTTCGAGACTCAGTGGCGAATCTTCTATACTTGCTCAGGATCTAATGCCTCATTAAGAAGATGGTGCCTCTTATTCAAACAAATGAATCAAATCCACTGAGGACACATGTGACATCAGCTTGAAAGAAGCTAACGTCGAATTGGCTCGATGGGTGGCCTTCATGGCGGAACTCAAGGAGAAGGATGTTGATCTGAAGTCAAAGACTAAATAGCCTAAATATTTTCTTTTCTTTATTTCTTTCTTGGCATGAGTAAGTTGATCTCATGATCAAAATTATTTTTTCAGTAAGTTTATTTATTTTTGTTGAAATCTGTTAAGATAGTAGAAATTTAAGTCATAGGACCACATGTAATGGTCTTGCCTCATTTTGCCTCAGGGGACCTAATTGAGAGAAAAACTCTCCCAGAATGGCCAATTTCATCGTCGGCGAGGTCACCCATCTCCTATATGTGGTAGTTGGTAGTTATACTCACACAAACATGGAGTGCCTGGCTAGTTTCAAGCCTTCATAACAGGCATAGGAAGTTGGCTTTGAGAACGAGGCCAGGTTGACTAACAGTTTAGCCTCTTGTAGTGATGGAGGAAGTCCTTCCTAAAAAGAGTTTTGTTTTTTAAAATGGACGATTTAAAAGTCAAATTTCAAAAGTACTCTTAAAGGGATGAGCCTTACAGTTTTGCCACCTGTGACCCCTTTGGTGGTCATTTTTCTTTATCAAGTTTTACCCAAGGATGATGAGAGGATTTTCTTGTGGGATCGTGAGAACTCAAAAATCTCGAAGTTGTCTTTTTACCTTTGAAACTTTTATCCTATGCTTTGCGGATCCATAAATAGTTCCTTGGATTCTTGTCGAACTTCCATCTTAGAGAGGTCTCGATGTTATCCCAGGGTTCGTCGAAGGCACTTTGGTCTTCCATTCATGTTACCCTTCTACATCTTTCTGATTTGGTTTTGTTGGGAACCTGCGGGGTTTAAGAGGAGTCTTCATCCTCAGGGTTTGCTTGTGCAGTAATGTTGGAATTTGCAAGTACTTGTTTGTACTTGAGTACTTTGAATTGAAAGCTCCTTTTTGGATAATTTTTTATTATTTTTACCTTTGATGCCATTTCAGGTTTTCACCACGTCCATGTTTTTTATATTCTTTCATTTTTCCTTTGTGATGCCTTTTCAGGTTTTCACCATGCTTTTGAGCCAATTATGGGTAGTATTTTTTGAGATACATCATATTAATGGGGTCATTGAGTTCATACCCCTCCTGATTTTTAATCTTGATAGAATTGCTTGCGTGCACTAGGGTAACCACGAATAGCCCCTCCCAATTAGGTTTGAACTTGCCTAAAGGGTGTGGATTTGTAGGAATATGGAAGATTTTCTTGAGTACCATGCCCCCTTCTTTGAATTATCAAGGACTAACTTTTCTTTGGTATGCCCTCTCGATCCTACGCTAATAAGCAATGATATTTTATGTCGCTCGTAGTCGTCTTTCATCCAAATTAACGAGGGCAACGATTCGTGCTTCGATCTTTTGTCCCTCATCTGAAATTATATGAATGAGCACTCGGAGGGATGGTATCTCAACTTCTCAGTTGTCTGGTAGGCCCTTAGGGCATTTTTTAGCTTTTCGTGCCAATCTTTACCACCTTCTATTATTTTGTCTATTATTCTGAGAAGTCCTTTGTTTGTGGCCTCCGCTTGTCCGTTTCCTTGAGGGTAGTAAGTTGTGGAGAATTTCTACGTTATCCCGAACTTTTTACACACCTTAGTGATCCTTCCATTTTTGAAATTAGATCCATTGTCAATAATGATTGACTCACTAATACCAAATCTGAATACATTGTTGTTCTTTATGAAACGACCAATATGTTGTCCTTTTATTTTGACAAATGATGTAGCCTCTACCAATTTTGTGAAGTACTCTATAGCTGTTATTATAAAACAGTGGTCGTTTATCATTCCGATGATATCAAGACCCCACATGGTAAAGGGCAATACGGGCGGTGTTGAGTTGAGTGGTGCGGACGGTGCATGGACGAGGTCTCCATAAAGTTTACATTTGGGACACCTCTTAACGAACTTCCAACAATCTTCAGCCATGGTGGTCCAGTAATAGCCTTAGCACCTGATTTTCTGAGCTAAGACGGCTGCCCCAAAATGATCTCCTTCATTATGTAACTTTGTCAGTACTTGGTTGATTTCTGGCTGATCGAGGCACTGTAGAATGATTACATCGAATGATTTCTTGAACAGGAGGTCACCTCTTACCAATAATCCATCGAAAACATTCGAGGGGCTTCTTTATCCTTTTTGGTGGCTCCTTCGGGGTATAATTCGTCTTTTAACAGAGACAGAACATCGTCGACCCATGGTTTTGCCTTAACTAACGCATCTGAAGCCACAAGAGACACTTCCCCATCGTTCTCATTTTCTTGCTTTATTTTTTTTTCGATCCTTGGTGGGGAAGGGTCATGTTTGTTCTTGATGTAGAATGGGAGTGTGGTGATTTCTAGGAGAATATCGACTATTGAGGCAAGGGTTGCAAGGGTGTCGACGAACTGATTATTTTCTCTAGTTACGTGCTAGAAGGCGAATTTATTAAAATATGGGATCATCTTTTCCACCTTTTCTTGATAAGGTTTAAGCTTTTCTTCTTTCACCTTCCAAATCCCTTAAACTTAGTTTATGATGAGTAAGGAGTCACCAATCACTCGTATTTGTTGGATTTTGATTCCCGTGGCGTTATCAGCCCAGCTATTAAGGCTTCATATTCAAAAATATTGTTGGTGCATGAGAAATTCAATCTGATGGCTGTTGGCATTAAAATCTTATCGGGTCAGTGTAATATGATTCCTATACCGGACCCGTACTCATTCTTTACACCGTCAAAGTATAGCTCCCAATTTGAGGCCTCAATTGTGAAGAGGTTCTCATCAGGGAGATCCGTGTTGACGGGAGTGCTCTTTGACAGTGTGTGCTCAACCAAGAGATCAGCAATGGCTTGTCCTTTGATCAATTTTTTAAGAACATACTAGATCACGAACTCGCTCAATAGCATTCTCCATTTCGCCAAACATTCGCCAAACACTCAAGTGGGTCTATTTTTGAGATGATCTTGACTGCATGAGATAAGACATAGTGTCTTAATTTCTGCATAGACCACACAAGAGTTAAGCAGTGCTTCTCCACATCCGTGTATCTTTTCATATAGTCGATCATGGTTTTGCTGATGTACTATATCGTTTGTTCTTTTCCATGGTCGTCGTATTGTCTGAACATTGCCCCCATAGTCCTGTCTTTCATAGATATGTACATGAATAAGGGTTTATCTGGACTAGGAGGACTAAGGATTGGAGGTTTAGTGAGGTTCTCCTTGATTTGGTCGAATGCTTCTTGGCATTCATTATCCCATATAAATGGGGGTATCCTTCTTAAGGAGTCTATTGAATGGCGCGCACTTGTCTGCTAGTTGTGAAATAAAACACCTTATGGCTTGTATGCTACCTTGAAGCCCACAGATTTCTCTGATGTTCTGGGGAGGGGGCATTTCAGTGATGGCTCATATTTTGGACAGGTCCATCTCAATGCCCCTTTGGCTTATTATAAAGCGTAGTAATTTGCCGGATTCAACTCCAAAAGCACATTCTGTGGATTGAGTTTGAGTTGATGTTTTTAGAGTCTTTCGAAAATGATTCTCAGGCTGGTGAAATGATCAGACCTGGTCTTCGACTTGACCAGAATGTCGTCGACATAGTCTTCCATGATGGTGTGTATTAAATCATGGAAGATGCTAGTCATTGCCCGCTAATAAGTTGCCCCTATATTTTTTAGGCCAAAGGGCATGACACAGTAACAGTAGGTTCCCCATTGTGTTATGAATGAAGTTTTTATATGGCCTTCTTTTGCCATGAGGATTTGGGTTTATCCTAATAAGCCATCCATAATGATAACATCTCGTGCCCCTCAGTGTTGTCGACCAAGGCATCTATATTTGGTAATGGAAAATTGTCCTTGGGACATGTCTTGTTGAGATCTCTGTAGCCAACACACACTCAGATCCTCCCATCTTTCTTGGGTATGACCACTATGTTGGCCAACCATTCTGAGTAATCGATGGTGGTAATGAACTTGGCCTTGAGTAGTTTGTCGATTTCTTCTTTTATTTTGAGCTCAAGGTGGGTCTTTTGTCATCGGAGCTTCTTCCTTACAAGCTTTGCTCCTTCGTTGACTATTAGGTGATGTTGCACCAATGTGGGATCTAACCTTGGCATATCATCATATGACCAGGCGATGACATCACGATATTCCTTGAGAAAGGAAATCATACTTTCTCTCTCCTCAAGAGATTGGGAGGTTCCAATCTTGGTTAACCTTGGGTCCTTCTTAGTTCATAGGATTGCATCGATCGTCTCTTCGATGATAGCCGTTGGGTCACCATCGAATCTCTTCTTGAATTGCTTGACATGAGAAGTGAATTCCTCAGGTTGAGAGATTTCTTCAGACTCTTGGCTCTCTTGATCTTCGTCTTGGTTGTCCAATTCATTATCTTGGGTATTGTGCACCGTTATTGAGCTATCTTGAACGTTCGCTGTTTTTGAAAATTATTTTCTATTATAATCAGTTTTATCATGTTTTGATTTTTCAACGGTGGATTTTGAAATATCATAAGAGGTGTCCCTTATGGGACTCGAGAGAGAAGTATTGGGGACTGGATGCACAGTGCGATTAGATGGCCACCCTGCGCCTATCTGGTTTTTAGCATTGGGACTTGAAGGTGCCGCTGGTATGCTTCTTTCAATTCTCGAGATAGAGGAATGATTGACCAATTCCATTCCTGGATTTGTATAAGTAGATGAGCACGCTTGGCTCTGTTAGAGCCGATTGTGTGTGTTGAGATGTGGAAGAAGAATTGTTGGGGAATCAAGGATCACCATTGGCCGTTTTGAAGGACGGACATCGAGAGGATCGAGGCTTTGAATGCCTCCAAATACAAAGCCTGGATAGCTTGAAGGCTTCATCCAGCTTTGAAATAGGGTAAGAGTACACCTAAGTCCTCCTCGATCCCCGTTTTCAATTTTGGCTTAGGGTGATTCAGAAATTCCCTTCGTTACGCCTTGTCCTTGACTCCCCAAGCCTTGGCCTGGTTGGATGCCTTGGGAGAAGAGCATGTACCAAGCTTGGAGGGACCCAAAATCATATCGATGTTGACATTGGATAATGTCATCCATCGATGCAGAAGTTTGTAAATTTGAGGAACAGGGTCGTCGGCCTCTTGGCGCAGGTGGCACAATCGACTTGCTCAAAGGAAGCGAGCGGGATTTCTCCAAGCTCGACCACTACAGCTAGCTTCCTGCTACGTATACTAGAATTGGAATAGGAAGGGGGTACAACACATACCTTCGCGATGCCATTTTTAGTCAGAAATTTGAATCATTGATGGAGTGTTGAGGTGACTATGAAGTTTTCATGCAGCCATGGTCTTTCTAGCAGCATGTTGAATGAAGGTTTTATCTCCAAGACATAAAACTTTATCGTTTGGGTTGTAAGGCCAATTTTGAGCATGAGAGGCAGTATGCCTTCAGCTTGTCTCTTAGTTATGTCATATGCGGCAAAAGTTAGTTGGCACGACTCGAAGTCATCCGAGCTTTTGCCTATCTGCATCACTGTTTTCATAGGGTATCTGTTTAGGGATGCCCCATTATCAACAAGCACTCTCTGTATTTCATATCCTTGCATGAGAATGATGATGTGCCAAGGTTGGACATGAAAACGGTTGAAGCTAGTAAGGATGTCATCGTCTGTGAATACAATTGGCGTTGGTGCCATCGGTTGGTTGATCATTCCGCACAATTCATCCGACTGTGTGTTGCTTAGGATGTGTATCTTAGTGAGAACCCTTTCGATCTGAGCTATGTGTGCTGGTCAGTTGATGAGTAGCTCCAAGATGGAGATTTGAGCCTGGATCTTCTCGAGATGAGCCGGTAGATCGTAGGTGGTTGCAGATCCTTGAGTTTCTTTACTCGGCTCATGATCTGGGGCTCCTGCTGGTTGTTTGGATTTTGAGTTGTTTCCCATTCTTTCATCGAGAGTGTCAGCCATCAGTTGAATGGGTTTGAACACTCAGCCTCTTCGGGTTAAGGAATCAACCATACCATCCTGAAGCTCGATAGGGTCGGACCTATCAAGAATAATGGGAGACTTTGGGGTGTTAGCCCCTTGTTTGGAAGATGATGCCTTGTCATTGATTCTCACCATATCAATATCTAATGTGTCATTTTCATCATATTGATCACATTAGGGAACGTTGTCGAGGTTCGGAGATGAAGGGCATCCTCTCAAAAGGCTCAAAAGATCTACTTCGGGCTTTTGAAAGTGATGATCATAAGAAAATATGAATTGGCTGAGATCATCTTCTTCGTCTCCATTCTCAATCATATGAATGACAACGTTCTCTTTTGCGTTGTCTTGAGCTCCCGAATTTTCAATCATTGTGACCATATTCTTAACGAGAGGGTTTGTAAAGATACCCATCTTTTGATTAGGCTCTTCGACAGGTTGATTTCTAGGTGCGACAGTGATGTCCCTCCTATTGATTAACAATGAATCTTCTGTTTCAAATATATGTAGTTTTGAGTGTCATGGGCATGGTTTTGATGCCATTTGCACCACTGGCTCTTATCCGTGACTTGAAATGGTGGTTCAGTTGGTAGTGGGAGATAAATCATGTTTCTAACTAGGAGCAATTCCAACACTTTTTCCAATGGGTCTTTGAGAGGAGTGAAATTATCCTCTCGCCTTTGTTTATTATTTTGAGCGTTGGCTCTACGTTAACCCCTTCAGTTTTGGTTCTGATTGTTGTGTTGAGTGGCTGAACCTTGGGCTGGTTCGTTAACGACAATCACATTAACCTGATTGGAAGCCTTCCCCTTGTTATTTCTTTTACTCTTATTTTGGGGAGTCGTTATTGGTTAATTGCCAGGCGTAATGCTAAGATTGGTCCCTCTTGCCGTTTCATGTTGCGCCACCCGCTCGATCATGGAGTTGAAGGAATATGGGATAAGACCTTGGCTAAAAAAGGTCATGTATTCAAGAGCGGCGTTCTCCAAGGCCATAGAGATTTGGATGGGTCCATCAGTGGGCATTCTATGACCCGAATTGTCACCTCTTGGAATCGACGGATGAAATCCTCGAAGGATTCTCCTAGATTTTGCTTCGTTGCACTGAGCTTGCTCAGGGAGAGAGATCTTGGTGTCGACCCATGGTAGTGAGAGATGAATAGGTTGAACATTTTGTCTGGAGTGATGTGTGGTTGAGCGGACATCATTCTTCGGTGCCAGTTCAAGGCCTAACCGGTCAATGTTTGCAAAAATATGGCCATCAGTTGGTTAGGCTTGTCTCGTAAAGCTCGAACAGAGAGGAGATACGTGTTGACGTGAGCATCTGAATAGCTCTTCTCATTAAACTTGTTCCTAAATTCTGTGACAACAAATCCCAGGGGAATGTCCTCCATGCCTCCAAAGGTCTCTTGAACATAGGCCTTTTGGGGTAGAATTTCATGCATGCTCATTCTTACGAGCATATCCTGCATCGCTTTTAAAGTGCCTTCTTGTTGAATATTTGGCGTGACAGTACGCCCACCGGTCGATGGGTTCCCAAGTATAGATTGGTAAGTTTAGATTTGGGGTAGATGTAGGCCGACATGGGCCTGAGGTTGATTGGCCGCAATCACCAGGATAATGTCATACATTTTTTCCTGAGGGGCGTACGAACCCATAAGTGTGGCCATCGGTTGCGGAAATGGCACTGTTTGTTGGACCGGGTGAACTAAGGGGGCTGATTGAAGAATCGGCTGACTCGGTTGTGGTAGGGGTTGACCTATACCACCAAGTTGGTTTAGCATAGACCCATGAGCTGGGGAATGAACAGTGTAACCTAAGTCAATCAGACTTTTAAGGGCAGCTTGAACGCCCAACTTGCCAAAGGGTTGGTTTAGATTGAAGCCTCTGCTCCGTACAGTGTTAAGAACGTCATGAGTGGTACTATTGTGGCTCGAGGTTGGGTTGGATCCCCTAGACCAAGGTGGGTCTTGGTTATGAGATCACTGCGCTTTGGTATTATCTTGGTTCGAGTTGTAAGAATTGGCATTAGATGCTATATGAATTTCTTCCCTCACTCGACTTCTACTTTGGCTACCTAAAATCCCTCGTAGGACGACGCATGGTCGGACCCCGTCACTATTCAGAGTCTTTCGGGCAGAATTATCTTTTCGGATCACACCGATTTTGGGATTAGAAGTGAACCCTTGGGACTCTGCCTCTAAGTGAAACATGGGCGTTGGATAATGGATTGGCCTAAGGTCTGTTGATAGTTTCAAGGGATTTTAGCATATTGGTCCCTAGGATTCGGAAGGTTTGGTTTAGAGTTAACTATAGAGCAATCATCATGGTCATCTTGAGTAACCGATATGGTGACTCTCTTTGGCTGGGTTCTGGAATCTAGACTTAGGTAAGAACTAGACTCGACAACTTAGGGCAGACCTAGCCAGACTCTATGGGCAAAACTTTGACTAAGACCTAGGCTAAGACTCGACTAGAATCAAGACTTGCTAAACTCAATGGGTTTTGGTTCAGACCCTGAATAAAGGTAAGCCTAGTCTAGCTCTAGAGGCAAATCTATGCTTAGACCTATGCTAGAACCTAGACTAAGATCTATACCGGATAGGTACGAGTCTCGGCTCGGACCAAGAGTGGGTCTAGGTTCAGAGCTGGATGTGAGCCTAGTTCGGACCTAGACTGAGCTCGGATTGGATCAAAGATGAGCTAGGAATGAGCCTTTGGCTCGGACCAAGAAGGGGGCCTGGGTTTGGACCTGGGTGTAAACCTTGTTCGGACCTGGGCTAGGCTGGGTACAAGCCTGGACATGGAGCCAGAGGGTTCAGCTCAGACCAAAAGCGGGTCCAGACCAAGATCTAAGATTAACCAATCAGAAATAAGAAAGCAACCACACAAAAATGTTTGACCTAAATTGATTATAGGTAGGCTTGGCTTGAGAGTGGGTTCTTAACTATTGAAATGCGGCTAGGCTGATATAGGTCCCCACATAGGTCCTGGCCTCCTGTTATAGGATGTTCACCAGATCCTACTATACGGAGTGTTTCTTTGAGGCAAAGAATTATGGAGGGGCCCTCACAGTTAAAGTTACGCGAATCCCAATCGCCTCAAATCCCAAAATCATGCTGTTAACGTGGATTTTGGGGGTTTTTGAAATATTTTTTTGCTGGTTTCCCGGGCACTCCCAGTCTGGTGTGTGTTGGAGTTTGTAAAGAAGCACGCAATTAAAATAAATTCAAGCACACAATGCACTCAAACAAGAAAGGAAATAAGCGAGCGCTCGGCACTAGTCGTGCCTAGCGATGCCCGCTTCGAGGCGAAACTCATTCGAAGCACAATATAGATGGAGGGGTAAGCAACCCCTAAGAAGGTATAGTCAGAACAATGAGGCCAGGCACAATTTGTGCTAAGTTGAGCGCAGCTCGAGTCGAGGGTGACTCGAACAGGACACGGTTCTGAGAGGGTGCAAGCAGCCCTCAATGTATTTTTTTAATTTTTTATATCTTTTAACTTTGATGAAATACAATTAAACTAAGCATGGTGAAAGTAGGGAAAACATGGTTTTAGTCAAAATTAGCCAACTAAAATAAGATAAAAAAAGTCAGAAATAATACAGACCTATTTGAAGGAAAATATTTTTTTTTATTTTTAAAAAATTTATTTTAAGTCCAAAGTTTGTCAACAGGGAGCCAAAAGTCCCTAAAATGGGCCTGTGGGGTCCTAGAATGTTCCTGGGACACTTGCAGTTGGGCAACACCGGTGGTGTCGCCCTTGCAAGGTGGGCGACACTGCTAGTGTCGCAAAAAAAATAATTTTTTTTTATTTTTTTATGTTGTTTTTTTCTCCAAATTAATGATATAATCCTACTTTAAACTTGGAACAAGCAGAAAAAAATATATTTATGATGAAATAAAATAAAACAGAGTAAGGCAAAATAGTGTAGACGGAACAGTAAAATATTTGTTTGCTATTTTTTAAAAATTTTATTTTGCTATGAATGTTTTGGACAGTCAAAAAAGAGACCCCAGAGTAGATATGAAAAACTTCATAAGATTTTGAAACTTTTGAATTTTGGGTGACACGGGGAGTGTCGCCCTGGATTTAAGCGGCACTGATAGTGTCGCCAAGAAAAATCAGGGTTTCACAGCACCGAAACCTTGGATCCTGGTTACTTCCAACTTTTGGGACTTTTGTGACTGAAAACTGTGAAAAACGATGGATAAAAATTGTATTTTGGTGCTTGGATCAAGCTCGAAAGTGCCCCACGGTGGGTGCCAAACTGTTTACGATGCAAATTTGACAGATCTGGTTGTGAGGATCTCTTTGATCTGACACCTTAAACAAATGAAAATGAAATGGTAAAGAAAGTGGGACAAATCGAATTTAGATCTAAGGGCAGGTCTTCCCAGAAATGAGCAGATCTATTCCTAGATCTGTGGTAGAGCCAACATGATCCAAGACACTATGGTTTTTAAAGCAAGCTAATCCAAATAAGGCCAAAATGAAATGAAATTAGTAACAAAAAGTAAAAGAAAGAGAAATAAATGCTACCAAACCGGGCCGGATGGTTTTTCTCTCTGCGTTTTTCTCTAAGATTTCTATCTTCTACAGCTCTCTAGGGTTTCAAATCTCTATCCTCAGGTTTTTTCTCTCTCCTAGGATTTTTTTCTCTATCCTCCCTCAAAATGCCAAGAAAAAGAGGGTTTATAGGGGTCAAAATCCATTAGGAAGGATAACCTCCCGCAACAAATAAATCCCTCGATCAAAAATCCACCTTTGAGGGTCACGAATTTGGGCCCAAGGAAAGTAGCAAAAAACCTACAAAAGGCAAAAATTTCAATTCGGGGCAAAAAGAGGTGGACGACACTGGCAGTGTCGCCCTGGTGACACTGGTAGTGTCACTCAAATCTGAGCAACACTGCTAGTGTTGCCCTAGCCAAAAAGTGTCGGAATTGGAAATTTTCAATTGTAATTTGTTCCTCAGCCTTTTGTGATGCTACCAGAAAAACTTTGGGTCAAAACGAATTTTTTTATTATTTTTAATGAATGCTTTGGTAAAACAAGGTATTTACAGAAATCTGGGTCAAAACAGGGTTTTTGCAGGGTTCCGGGTAGCAGACTGGTTTCGGGTCACAAGATAGGTTGTGTGAACTATGGATTTGGGTTTACTAGGTTAAGTGTGATCCTAAAGGATCAGGAAATCACAATTTGCCAATTTTAAAATAGGATGTCTACAAAGTATCATATTTTTAACAGTATCAGATTCATATCCATATTATAATAGTATCAACATTATATGATCGATTGTCAGAGTCTCAGTGTCGTTGAAACATTTCCTGCAATTTTAGGTAGTGACATCCGATCAAAACATGGTCATAACGCCCAATTCCTTTGGAAGTTAAAAAAGGTTCCAGAACTAATTTCACACTAGACACTCCTACCCTTCGAATGGGAGTGGTTTGAAGACAATTGACCCCCCCCGTTTGACCTCATAAAGGTTCTAAGAGGTGAGGGTTAACTAGTTGCGCCTTGCTATGTATAGTGGACAGCGAGGTACCCAGCTTCATATCACTATAACTTGCAAACCATGAGGTAACTTGGTACGGTTTCAAATCAAAGTTTAAGCCAGGATATATATATTTTTAAAGAGGTACACTTGAATGCATTTGAAATCCATTTGGTAGTTCAAAGATTTGTGCCGAACAAGGTGATAGTTCTGAATTTTATCAATACTACCCACAGTGACATACCTTCATAACCTGAAGTATAACTTTCAATCTAAAACGAATTTCAAAATAATTTCTACATGTAACTTTTAGCACAGTAAAAGATCTTTCAAATGGCAGTGGCTTGGCAAAAAATGGACTTCGTTTGGCTAGGTAAAATAAGTGACCATAGCATCATTAGTGGAAACTCCTGGAAAATAGTCAACAGTAATATACTCTCTTAGTTTGGAACATAACTTCATTTTCATTAAGAATTTCATTAGTAGAAAAAAGTGAACATTTTACTAGACTCACATATCTTTCCCGCAGGGGTGGTTTGAGGTCAATCGGACGCCATTTTCCAGTTTGAAAGCCTCATTCCAAAACAGATGTAATTATGGAATTTAACAATGGCATATAACATGTCTCAAGATTACATTCCATAACCCTCATTTCATGGTGAGAAACAAGAGAATAACCATTCTCTCAAAATGTGAACACACATAACATGCATTTCTTACACAATTTAAGAATCATATATTCCCTTTCAACATCCATCATTATCATAGAATAAAAGCCCCAATTTCTAGCACAATTTATAGCACATTTCACGTTCATAAATTCCCATGCATCCTTATGACTACAATGCAGTGGTGTTGAATCTACTTACTTCAATAACCATGGTATATTCTCCAATCCTCTATTCACAACTCTCACCTGCACAACAGTGGCTGTCCTCCAATAGTCTCTTCTTCAAACATCGTATCGTAGAGAGAGGAGAAAATGAGGGAAGAATGAGTGGCGTGGGTGAGAGGAGAGGCTTAAGTACTCTTACGTTTGGGGTGGTGGTCCAAGTGTCATCAAAAGACTTCAAATCTGGAAGAGTGGCACTCATAATCCCAGCATATCAGTAACGCAGCCTGCGCTGGTCTCCTGCACACAACATAGCCGGCGTCTGTCTACTTCTCCTACGTAGCCGGCACTGGCCTCTTCACACGGCACAGCTGGTGCTGGTCTCTGTACAAAAAACAGCCGGCACTGGCACTTCTTCTCCACAGCCAGCATTACTCACAACTCAGTCAGCCCTGAGAGTTCTCTCTCATCACAGCCGGTGCTGCCCACTACTCAGCTGATGCTGCCGACAACTCAACCAGCACTGGTCAAAACTCAGCCAGTGCTGGCCACCACTCAGTCGGCTCTAGCCATCACTAAGCCGACGCTGACCACCACTCAGCTGGCACTGGCCACCACTAAGCCGGTGTTGGCCACAACTCAGTCGACGGTGTATCCTTCCTTCCTCCCTATCATGCCATGTATTCTAACTGGCCGGGAAAAGTTTGGGTCGTCAAATGGGACTTGCACCAAGGCAACCTGCATCGGTAGCACATCTGCTATCACTCAAAACATGCACCCTGTCACCGAAAGTCACTTGTCGGTTGTATTGCCGAGGTACGCCAGAAGGCTGCCCAGTCCCTTTTTGCAAAAGTTATCGCTGCTTCTGTGGGTCATCGTAAGGGTACCCCCCACATTTCTGCATCACCACGAGTCACTATGCTTAGCGGCTCAACACATCGGCCTCCACCTCTGGCACACACCCTAAGGCTCGTGGGTCATCCACTCGAGCCACACCTCAGGGTAAACCTTTTGTTACCTTGAGTCAGCATCCAAGATCAGGCGTCCTATAGTTAAGTCTTATACAAATTATGTATGTGCATCTCACCACTCAGGGCAGCACCATTGTTGCGTCAACCCGAGCACACGAAAGACGCCCTCGTCCTCCTACTCAGAACACACTAGCGCACCTTTTAAGGGGTAGGCTTCCACTTGTTACCTGACAGACACCTGCTCACAATTCTCGGCCTCCTAAGGGCAGACCACCTGTTCGAGCCTGAGCTGACCCCCAAGTCACCCGGAATGCTACTTCAAGGGGTGTACATTTGCTACCTTCCAGGCCACTGCTTGCTCCCAACCCAAACAACATCAAGAGCTGGTTCCCTCTTCTTTCACCCTTTCTGCTCTCGACGGATATCTCAAGACATGATACTCGAAGGTTTTCCCTAAGAGTACCATCCTCAGCCATGTCAGGTCTGTTATGCCTTTGGAGCCCACAAAGGAGCTCGAGGCAAAGGCTGGATGATCGATGAAGTTCTACAACTTCCAAGGTAGCAGCCCAAGCTGGCCTCTGTCCAGGGTCCACATTTACTGCCCCATCTTATGGACACGACCCTCTCATGCTCTAAGAAGGCGAGTCAACCTTGACCCCAGTCCCAGTTCTGGTGAGAGGTCTATCGCAGCCTCAAAGATAAGAAAAATAGAGGACCGCAAATCCTGATTAAAAAGTAGACTAGAAAAGTCGGGGCACCCAGCTCCAAAGGTCTCCTTCCTCAAAATCCCTTCTACCCTCTTCGTATCACAGAGACTGAAGAAGAGCTGCGAGAATTCTGCATCGTGGTGAGCATCATAGAAGATGACTTGACCACCCAGCAGCAACGGTCCCAAGACTGTCAAGAACTGGTCCTTGCATGGTCCGCATATAAGACTCAAGTCCAGTAGAGGCATGCTGACCCCTTGCTGACCGATCTGCCACATGTGACCTCTAAGATCGAAAGCCCTCAACTGCAACTAAGGCTTACCTCCTTGAAGAAACAGTCAGCGTTATGGTTGTAAACGAACCTAGCGACAGCCAGGAAGAGCGCAAGAATAGATTCGAAGACATGGCGTATGCATTGATGGAGAAGATTGACCACATGGAAACCATGCAATACTCGGCTAACCATGAGGCCAACTTCCATAACTCAGATGATGTAGCTCCAACACAGCCTCTTCCCCCTGCCTCACAAGACAATTATGTCCCTCACCCTATCTCACGTGCTAACATTGACACTCTGGTAACCCACAGCTTAAAAACAGACAGATTTTGAGTATGCAGGGTTGGAACTCTTTACTAAAAGTCGTACCCCCTCTTACATCGATCAGGTTTTGTTTCCTCAAACTACAAGAAAGGGAAGTTTCCCTTGTTCGATGGTTCAACCTCCCCACACTAGCATATCGCCCATTTCCAAGAAGCATGTCGAGAGACAGCAGCTGATGGAAGACTTCTTCTACATCAGTTTGTTGAAACCCTTGATGGCCCTGCTTTTCAGTGGTATGCTCGGCTTCCCCCGAACTCAGTAGATACTTTGGAGGCAATGGAGAAAATGTTCCCTCAGCGTTTTTTTAAGGTCGAGAGAGAGGTCCAAACCATCGAGCTTCTCACCTTGACTCAGGAACCGGATGAATCTGTGGATCAATTCATAGTAAGGTGGAGATATTTGGCCACTTTCCATCCCAATCCCATGCCCGAGAGGGAAGCAGTTTAGACATGTGCGAAAACTACATCCTGAGATTGCTCTACATGTTGAGCCTCCAATCCGACCTTCATGTTAGAGCTGATCTCTAAATTAATTCGCATAGCAACATCATGGTGGGCACGACAACAGTTTCAAGCTTGGGAAATAACCGAGGAAATAGTAATTCTCAGACAACGCCCGGGGCAACCAACAAAAAGTGGTAATCAGTGCGGCCATTACCGTCAGTGATCCAAAGAAGGCTGCCTCTCAAAACTTGGACCTCTCTAAAGGGGGTAGGCACAACAAAAACCCAAACAGCGCCTCAGGGAGGCAAGCAGCAATCATACAACTAGTTACCCCCACCTGCAAACCTTAATCAAAGTGATTATTGGACTAACCATCAGAACAAGGTTTATCCATTTGAAAATGAATGGGTTCCTGCAGTGCTCGGACTATTGCTGAAACTGAACATGATTGAGCTATCTGATATCAAGTTTCTAGATCAAGCTGGTCTCTATACTCATGCAAGATGTTGTGCTTATCATCAAATGATAAACCACTCCACAGAAGAATGCTACACACTGAAAGACCTCATCAAGGCTCTGATCCAAAAAGTTAAGATCAAGATCGAAGAACTCAAGAAATCATTCTAGGCAGCAGAAGTGTCCCATGCAGTGACAATTTAGGAGGAAGATGAGGCACCTAACATCGATTGCGTCTTGTTTGCCATGATGCATCAAGAAGGCCTCATCACGCCAAAACAAACAAACAACCCAAGCACTGGGCTCAAAGAGCCGAGGGTCTCTGGTGTCCATATCATCAGATATGGGGGCATGACCTGAGCGAATGCTCTGACTTCCACAAGCTATTAGCAAAGAAATCGCAGAGAGGCCAATAAGTTGGTGATGTTCCAGACAGGGATCCCCAAGTCTCTCCTCCACTGGTACAAGAGGACCCCCTGACTCAAGACCCGGGAATTGATAATTCAGACCCTCTTCTAGCCCTATTGAGGTAATGCTCCAACAAGGACTCATCACTCCTAAGCCTGCGAGGCAGCCCAAGCACCTTGCCCAGGGGACTGAGAATCACTGGTGCCCATACCATCAGATATGGGGCCATGAGCTGAACGAATGTTAAGGGTTCAACATTGTGGTTGCAGAAAAAGTCCAGAGAGGTTACAATGCTTATGTTGAACACCCTCAAGGCACTTTGCCCATCTAGGAGGGCGTTTCAACGCCAGATTCTCGGAAGGACGCCTTTGATCCCTTTGAACCCTCGACTTCGCAACCATTGAAAGTCCATCATGGGGGGATAAGGCTCAAGTCTTTAAAGCGAGAAGCGATTCGTCAAGCTAAGGTTGTTCATAAACCTAGCAATACAAACTAAGCACGTCCAAAGGTGACTAGAAGAAAACGAGCACCAAGAGCTTCTCCTCAGAAGAATAAGGTTCTTCAGCCACTTGTCGAGCTAGAATTTCTCAGGCCCTTTCCTCCCTTGCCGACCTTACAAGACTTCATACCGGTCGCGATCAACCTTATTCCTTCGTCTCATCAAGAGGATACCCCTGAGTCATCTCTTACTCGGGGCATGTCCAATGAGGGTGACAACATCAAAAGCACCCCCTAACAGTCTAAGCAAGGGAAAGACCTAAAAAAATCCTTACACATGTCCAATTCTGGTGGTGACGTAAAAAGCTACCTAGATCAGTCCGATGAGGAGAACGACCTTAAAAGTCCCTCACTTACTGACCCTTCTCCTTCTTCCTCTTGTTATTATTCTTATTATCCTTCCTCTTATATGTCTCCTGTAGCTACAATCTTGAAATGTCCAGACATCGAGGCTCTTAATAGAGAGCTCAAAGGAACTAATGCAAGCACGACGCACCAAAGAAGGTTGAAAAAGACGTTAGCCTAGGCGGCTGGATTCTTGACAGTTGCTGATGCTCTGGCGGCTCGGGCTAAGGCATACCCATCTTCTTCTACTAAAGAAGCCCAGTGGCCTCTTGAGCCCGACTTTTAGAAGAGGTTGAGAGAATCAAGAGAGCAGAGCCTCTATTCTGAGGAAGCTTGCCACATGGTGCAATTCTCAAAAGCATCACCCAGCATGGGGCAAATGAGCCTAAGATCAGAGAAAACGTTGCAACCGCCATCTCAAAAGCCAGGCATTTTGAAATTTCTTGGTCTGCCACTGCTTGCTCACCCCAATAATTCAAACAATTTACCCATCCTCCAGCTCCCTAGGCTCCTTCCTCACCCAAATAACCTGGACAATCCACCCATCCTCCAATTATCTAAGCCAGCCAGTAGCCTAAAATTAACCTCTGCCACCTGAACCTATTCCTCAACCCATTATATCACCAAAGCTGGTGGTAGGACTAGGAACACAAAAGGCTGACGAAGAAAAGGTGAAAAATGATGTGATAGGGCACCTAAGGAAGCTTCCAGCCCTTCTCAGAATCTATGATGCCCTCATGCTCTTGAGGAATTACCGTATGGCTCAGATTCAGGCTCTCTCCAATCCAGAGGTATACGAGACGGAGGTGGAACCCATTGAGGTGGGCCCAGCGATCTTAAGTGGATGCATGATGATCACCTTCTCAGAGAATGATTTTCCATTGGGATAAAAATTTCACAATCGCCCTCTCTTTGTGACTAGTGAGCTACATGCATACCCCATTAACCGAATTATGTTGGATGGAGGGTCAACAGTCAACCTTATCCCAAGGAGAATCCTCACTTGTTTGGGATTAGGGTCTAAGGATCTTACTACGACTCATAACACAGTTCATGGGTTCAACCAGTTAAGAGAGAAGCCAGTTGGCACGGTTTGCCTTTCTCTCCGGATCGGTGAATTAAACGATTACGTCAAATTTCATGTGATCGATACGTACACATATTACAACATCCTTCTCGGACTCCCATGGCTCCATGATTAGGAGGTGGTTCCATCCACATTGCATCAATGCTTTAAGTATAGTTGAGATGGGAGACAATATACGGTCTATGCTGATAGAAGACCGTTTCCTATAGCCAAAACTCACTATGTTGATGCCAAGTATTACTTCACAGATTCGGGGTCACCCTAAAAGTCAAATGATGGTGTTCTCATGTTTGTGAAGAAGGTAGAACCTTCGCCTCATGAAGATGTTGGGGACATCAGGAGATCGCTCATGAGCATGTCTAATGAGGAAGAAAGACAAGGCAAAACTCTCCCTTTAACTTCCCTTCATTGTAGTATGCCATCCATCATCCCTGAAGAAAATCCATCTTCTCCTGAATATGAGGTTTCCCCCTTTGCTTCCAATACTGAGCCACTCATGCAAGAATAAGACCATAAGACACTCTCGAGATTGAGGAAGTTATGGGGATAGATCTTCCTGCTGCAAAGATCACCTACATGTCAAAAAATAAAAAAGTCTTGCATGTCCCCATTGCACTCTTGAAAGTAGAATTGGCGCACCAGCCACCGTGAAAGGTCCTGCGCTTCCCTGATTCTATCAAAAAAGAGCAGTTAAAGAAAGGACAACCCACATGCCCTCAAGAACAGGATCTTCTAGTAGAATTAAGAAGCAAGGTTCGCAGTCTCCAGACTCAATTGGGGGTTATGCATATCGCTTCAAAACACCTAAAGGAGTTCGTGCCTGAAACCAAGAGCTAAGACGGGCTCGGAGTGAATGGACCTTGAGCCAAAGCCCCTCTTGATTGGACTGTTTACAGCGAGCAGACTCATCACATTATGAGAACAATGAATTATGAGCCCATGTTCAATCAAACATTAAGGGGTGAAGAAGCAACTACTGCCTCATTTGAGGTCATTGAAGCTACAACAACCTGTCATAAAACAAAGCAAGGTGTAGGGTATTCCTCCACGACCCAAATACAATTAACAAGAGTAAGAGATAGAGTACAGAGAAACAAATGAGAAAAGAAAAAGTCAAGCATCATACTGAAGAAAAAGGAGAATTTTATTCATAAACCAAGGGGATATTACAAGTGTCAGAATAAAAAAACAAGGGAGAGAAAAAGAGAATAAGACAACACTTTCAAAATCGATCAATCACTTCATTGATCTTCCCCCTATATGTTGTAGCTATTATCTTAGCCAGCTGGATGCGGTCCTTCAACTCTGCTACCATCTCAACCTCATGCTCCATCAAGGCAAGCCCTTCCTCCATGGAGTACTCAAGGGTCAAAATATTATCGGCAATCACCTTATCCTTTGCTTCCCAAGCTGCGGTCTCCTCCAATTTGTCAAGCTTTTGTGTCAGTTTCACTATCTTCGCCTTCAGGGTCATCACTTTATTGGGCAAGCGATGACGTCCTCAACAAGGTCAGATATATGGGAAACCACTATGTCCTTTTCCTGGAATTCGGCTTTTACCAGTTTACGATGGCATATGAGTGAGGAATCCAAAGAGGGCAATTTCAAGCTCTCTAGCCGCTGTGTAGTTACTTCTTCCTGCAAGGCCCTTATTCTCAACCCTTCTAGCTCGTTTATGGTACCATCGAAATATGGGAGGACCTCTGGTGCACCCCCCTAGAAGGGCGATGTGCCTTAGCTTCTAGAGTGCATTATGAAGTTCAGTAAGAGGCAGATCCTTCAGTCTCTGCATGTCAAGAAGGAGCATATCCACGATTATGCCAGACATCCCACTGAAACTAGTCCTGGACAATGCTGCTAGGGCGACCGCAATAAAAGGAGGGGCTCGAAGGGAAGATAGTCATGTGAGTCACTGACTCTTCTCGAGCAATTGTGAAGGTCAAGGGCTCATCATTTGCTGATTCAGATAAGGCCCCAGTTTCAAGCTGCTCGGCCCCCACGATATTGGCCTCCTCACCAGGCATTTCAGCCTCACCATTAACAGGCTTGGTCCCTTCAATATCAACCTCTTCTCCTTGTCCCTCATTCTATTGAGCAGCCTCAATTAGATCAATCCCCTCACTTTGACCTCCCCCTACTGGACCATCATCTCAGCCTCAACAAAGTCCAGAGCACACCGTCGGTCATGAACCCGCTCCCTGACCCATGCTAGAGGGTGACAGAGTACGAGATCGCGACCGGAGCTCATGAACGTCACTCAAGTGGGAGTGGCTCAACGCATAAAAATATAGAATCGAGAGCAAACCATGAAATAAAACTAGGATAAATCCATTCATCAAACAATAATCAAACTAAAGGTACATCCATTTCATACATTCAATATCAAAAAGTCTTTACAATTCTTAAAGGTACTACTAACCCAAAATACACAAAATGAAGTATACATCATGCTATTGAAATCTCCAAAACGTATTGTGAAAGTCTTCGGGAGACGGCTTCTCAAACTTAATTTTGGGCTTCAACCCCTCAAATTGGCACCCACCTTTGGTACAGCTGCCACCACCCTTCACTTTACAGTTTTGAGATTAATATGGAATGAACTAAAAGCCCAGTAAGCAGATCACTCCCCTTGCATTCTTGACTAATAGTTTATATATACATGATAACCTGCCCATAGTTCATCAGAAATAACATTTGTCTTACAGAGTGTAGTCACATATCAGAGTACACATGAATGCTACATAACAGTTAACGGAGCATTACTTGTTCCCAAAATGACATCTACCAGTTACCATCACATAGTCTTACAGGATACAGAATTAAGATAAACAAAACATATTAATTACTCTCGAAGTAGAAGCCACATCGATCAGGCTAAGCCACTCTTGTAACTTGGGACTTCTATCCTAATTCAGGAGGGAGGATAATGACAAGTGGGTGCCCCACTTCGTAATATCCTCACTCATGCACACATACCCAGTGCGCTTTCGATAGGCTGAGGCCTTGCAAGACACGACCCTCACTTGTGCCTTAGGCGAGAGGGCATTACACTACTATTGGAGGACCCAATGTGTAGTGCCCATGACAACTCAGGGGGCGCGAACCTCCCAGTTATTTATAGTTACATCTCGACTCCACTCCTATCATAGAAATCGAGGTACATAATACCCAACTATCAATGGAGGACCCATTGTGTAGTGGTCATAGAATCAACATATCCACTACCAATGGAGGACCCATTGCATAGTGGCTAGAAATCACATATAACATAATTCGTGTAACAAAATCAGAATAACCACTACCATTGGAGGACCCATTGCGTAGTGGCTAGAAATCACATAATAATATAATCAAAATATCCACTACCAATGGAGGACCCATTGTGTAGTGGTCAAAGCATATAATGGTATCAATATGAATGAATCACAGTTTCCACTACCAATGGAGGACCCATTGCATAATGGCCAGAAATATGTATTCATATAGTAGAATCAAACAATATTAGTATCACATTTTTAACAGTATCAGATACATATTTTATCAGTATCAACATTAAATGATCACATTATCATATTCACAAAATCTTAGTGTCGTTGTAACATTTCCTGCAATTTCAGGCAGTGACATCAAATCAAAACATGGTCATAACTCCCAATTCCTTTGAAATTTAAACACGGTTCCAGAACAAATTTTTCATAAGCTCCTACCTTTCAAATGGGAGTGGTTTGAAGACAAATGGGTCCCGTTTGACCTATTAAAGCTTCCAAGCGGTGAGGGCTAACTAGCTGCAACCTGCTATGTACAGTCGACAACAAGGTACCCTGCTTCATATCACTTTAAAATTCAAATCGTGAGGTAACTTGTGACAGTTTTAAAATAAAAGTTTAAGCCAAGACATATATATTTCTAACAAGGTAAATTTGAAAACAGTTGGATTCCATTGGTGGCTCAAAATTTCGTGCCATATAGGGTGATCTTTCTGAATTTTATCAATACTTCCCACTGAGACATACCTTCATAGGCTGAAGAATAACTTTCAATCTATAACGAATTTAAAAATATTTACACATGAAACTTTTAGCCTATTCAAAGATCTTTCAAATGGCGGTGGTTTTCCCACAAATGGGCTTTTTTTGGTAAGTTAAAATTAGTGCCCACAATAACATCAGTGGAAAATCGAGGAAAACCGCCAACATTGATATACTCTCCCGTTTTGAAACATAACTTCATGTTTATAAATAATTTTAACAGTAAGAAAACGTGAAAAGTTTTTTAGAATCGTACATATTTCCAATGGAGAAAATTTGAGGTCAATCAGACTCCATTTGGCCATTCAAAAGCCTTATTCAAGAACACACATAATTCTTGAATTTCACAGTGACATATAACATGTCTCAAGAATATACTCCATAGCCCTCATTTCATGGTGAGAAACATGAAAACAACCATTCTCTCACAAAGTACATGCATAACATGCATTTCTTACACAATTTAAGAATCATACATTCATTCTCAACATCTATCATTATCATAGAACAAAAGCCCCAAATTCTAGTGAGGGAAGAGTGAAAATGAGGGAAGAGTGAGTGGCATAGGTGAGACGAGAGGCTTAACTACTCCTATGTTTGGGGTGGTGGTCCAAGTGTCATCAAAATACTTAAAATCTAGACAAGTGGCACTCACATCAACATGAATCTAACAAGTGGCACTCTTAATCCATGCATATCAGTAACGTAGTGGGCTCTAGCCTACTGCACACAACACAACCATCGTTGGTCTCCTGCAAACAACACAGACAGCGCTGGTCTCCTTCTCCTACATAGCTGGTGCTGGTATCTAGTCTCTATACACAACACAAGCCGGTGCTGACACTTCTTCTCTAACATAGCCGATGCTGGCCTCTGCTCACAATATAGCCGAAGCTGGTCTCTGGTCACTGTACACAACACAGCCTGCGCTGACTCTTCTTCTCTTCACAGCCGGTGCTACTCATAACTCAGCCAGTACTGACACTTCTTCTCTTCACGGCCGACACTGATACACAACTTAGCCGGCATTAGCACTTCTTCCTCTTTATCTCTCCATGCATTCTAACTGGCTAGGAAAAGTTTGGGTTGTCACACCTTCTCCCTTTGGTCTTCATCTTCTAAGACCACTGCTTTAGCTACTGCCTCTTCTACCTGGGCAGCATCAACCTTTGCCACAAAAATCTCAACTCCCTCATCTTCCTAACCTACGCCCTCTGGGGCAACAACTTCTTGACACTTAGGCATATCTTCAACTATAGCCTTTGCTTCTGTTGTGGCAACATTCTCTTGAGGTTCCGAGGCCCTGTCGAATTCAGGTTCCTCCCTTGGCGCAGTAATTTTAGCACCTTCATTCCCAACCCCGTCAACCTCCATTGGAGCCAGATCTGACTCAGTGGCCGTTTTGGGAATTTCGGGCACCACCTCAAGCTTAGGAGTCCCTCTCTATCAGAAATAATGATGCTAGGCCCAAAAGGGCCAGAGACATCGACCTCAGTCTCTGAAGAGGTCGAAAATATCTCAGGAGTGGCTGAAGATGACTTAGAAAGAGCCTTAGGTGACTCAAAAGGAGCTACAGAGGATTCAAAAGAGGCAGAAGATGAAGAGCCATCAACCGGTTTCAAAATGGCAGTAAGTCTTGCACTCTTGTGTTTTGGAGCAGGCCTGAGAGCTCAGAATGGAGCGTGAATGACATCGGGGGCAGTACGCTTCCTCTTCTTTCCTACCCCCAGTGGAGGAGCAGTAGCCTCAGAACTCTTCCTGCGAGAAGAACCTGTAGCAAGAGCACTATGAGGGCCACTCCCTATTAGTGGATTTAGGTCTTGGATCGAGTTCCCTTCATGACCTGGGACCTTTCGACCTTCCTTCCATTCGAGGATAGAGGTGAAGTTGTCAAAAAGGTTCCCCGTCCTCTTCTCCCTAGCAAGAAATTGCTGTGAAGTTTCATTTGCTGCCATCTCGTAAGGTACCCCAAGAGCCTCTCAATTCCAAGGGTAGTCTAAGGCAAAAATCTCTCCTTGAGGAGGAGTCTTGAGAATCCTCTTTTGCCTGGTATCCCAGTGTTATTTGTAGTTCTCCCCTTTCCAGGGGTGATCAGCTTCCCAATATCCCCTGCTAGTAATCTTCCTTCAGTGTGCATAGGCCATGGTCACTCGGACCTTTATGCTAAAATGGGGTACCACATACTTGCTGACCTCGATCATTTCTGAACAAGTGGACCATGCGGTACGGATATGCTCTAGTAGCCATGATTCAAAAAAAGTCCCTAGCTCTTCTTTTATGCCAGTGTTCACTCTGCTCTGACTTTTTTCAAAGAATATAGAAAAGAGAAAACCTTGATCAAGCCCATGTTGACGAGTAAATATGTGGGAAAGTACCCTTCGACTCTGGCATTACGTTGGGTTCGATAGGCCAAAACCCCGCCTCTGACGCTCAAAATAAACATGAGCTCCTTGATTGTTGTGGAAGCACCATCCAGCTCCTTGCCCAGTTCATCAATGAAGGCGTGGGTCAGTAAAGCTACCAACGGGAAAGGCTGACCAACACATGCTGGAGAACTCATTCCCAAACAAGTTGCGAGTCTCTCCCGGGTTGTGAAAGATTGCCTTCTACCCGGAAATCCTCAACAAAAAGGGGCATATCTTCTCCCCCATGCTCGGACGTCTGACATAAGTGGCAGGGAAATAAGCTCCTAGCCAACAGTATATGTAATGGATGGGGAATGGTGTCGCGAAGTTCCCTGGGAAAGCTTTGCCTCCTACAAGGCCATTGCCCCCCTCTTTGCCATTATAAGCTTTCCCCCTGAAGATGGCTCCCAGTCCGTGGTAGATATTGTGTAGAACTGATTGCACAAGGTCGTATGGCGCCCCTCACTATATCGCAAGCCACATAGAATGTGCCTGGATGGATGTCATCTGGCCCTCCAAGAATTGCAAAATTGCATAGAAATACAACCAAGCAGACGCAGTCATCACTGGTCTCAGGTTGGTAACCTTTCCCTTCCTTCTTAAAGCACTTGGACCACCATCCATGGGATAACACCCGCAAAATAATTTCACCCATTTGGTGAAGGTCACCCGATCATTGCGAGCCATGGAATAAAGCAACAGGTAAACCTCAAAGATTTTCTGAAGACAAGCAGGCAGTTTTTCTTTTCCTAAGCGGGCATCGCCAAAGATGGTAGAGTTCTAAGGCACAAACTCGTCATACTTTGCTCCGATCAATGGAAGGCAACCGATGAAGTGAATATCTAGTAAGGAAATTCTTGCCTCCCCATGCCTAAGGAGCCATGTGTTGCTAACATGACTCCAGGTCTCCACCAGTACCTTAACGGTGTTGCAGCACCGATCATAATAACCAGCTGAGCACTAAACTGCTGCTAGCAAAGAAGCACGCTCAAGAATGCCTCTATGTGACCCCAGCACCTGGATGGTACAAGAAGAGTACCTCTTCAAGTACTGGTGCTCCCCCTATACTCTAAAACTAGTAGAAGACCATATCAGCCCCATTGTCTTCACCATCCTGTTCTCTAGAATCTGCAAGTTTGCACTATAAGCCACATTCTAGTGCATGTAATGAAGAAGAGCCATCCCTTCTTCAACACTGATTTCCCAACATTATCCTCCTGGACCTCAAATCGAACCGAGTCAGTAATAAAAGTGGCACTAAGAGGCCACTCCGCTTTGAATATTGGGGCCGTCAACCAAATGGGTTCGCCTCGAACCAGACTCTCACCAGTAAATTCACTGGTGTCAAGCTCTCCTCCCTCTGGAAGGTTCTTCATGTCAGGGATCTTGTTTGAAGGCCCGACCATTAGACTAACTTTAAAACCTTACTGCCATGTGGAAATATCCAAGACAAAGGGCTATCATTGCGCATGAAAGACACCAACTAGCGCTGCACGTGACTAACTCTGCTTGGGTCGAATAAAGCCTAAACGGCATCCGTTCTTGCTGAAGGCTAATGCTGGGTGCGTTTCGAAAGCCTAACACCAACTATGATTGCCAAGGCTCAATGCCAGTTGTACTCTCAAAGCCCAACGATGGCTGCATCTTCAAAGATTAACACCAACTGCATTTTAAGAACTAGCGTCGACAGAGTTCTCAAAAGGCCAACATCGGCCCTGTCTTCCGGGACTATCTTCATTTGAGGCAACGCCACTCGTATCTCCCTCACATGCAACAGACTGCATGCATGTCCCCTCGAGCCCAGGGAGCGTCGCCTGACAAACGCTGGCCACGATGTGACTTGACGCACGTTCTCAATGACGTGCTTGCCAGCTAGATCTTTCTGGACGACGTGCTTATTGGCAAACTCTAGCCTGAAAGCTCTATGCTTTACAAAAATTCTCCTCGAGAGCTCTCTCACTCTTAGTATCAAAAGCCTTACCCCTTTTTACCTTCAGTAAAATGGTAAAAATGGTGTATATCCCCATTTTAGAGAAGGCGATTCCTCGAAGTGCCCCTCACATAGCGAGAATGCCAGCCATGTCCCCGAAGTCCAATCGACGATGGGCCGGACGAGGTTGGGCTCTGACCCATGACCCAAATAGTGGCTTATAGCCATTAGTGCAACGTTGATCATCAAAATCAAATGAGCCGGGCTGGGCCTGAGCTCAAGGCCTAATCTTAGACCAACACCGCTTGCAGCTAATGTCGCACATGAAAACTTCTCTACTAATGCCACATGGGAAATTCCCTTACGAACGCAGCTTGTGACTAACATCCCGCGTACCAACTTCATGCGCCAGCAACTGCTCAATGCCATTCATGCAACTGATGACTCCATGCTAGTGCCACGTATGGCTTACCTCGATCATAGCTGTGACTGTTATACCATCATCCCTAGTAGGAGTTACACCAGTGCCACAAACCCATCATCCCCAGTGGCGTTAGGCATATGTAAAAAAGTTCATGCTTACCCCTTCAATCCCCATGGGTCTGTCTCTTACCAAGCTATTCCCCATGGAGTTTCATCTTTCACCATAAAAAGCCATGCTTGCCCCCTAACCACAGAAGTCCACTTCCGTTTGCCACTGCTCGTCCGGCCACCATTTATGTCTAAGCCCTCTGCTTGGGAATAACCCTAACTATTTTATCCCTAGAGAGTCAGATTGCTATCCACGGACCTATTCCCCTTAAGGCTTCACCTACAAGGTGGCCCACACAATGGTTCCTGTTGTCGGACCTTACTCTCCACAGCCTTAATCTAGGTGCACGACGTGAAACTGCATGGTCCAAACTATATGACCTTAAACTGTATCGGTGGTCTAGTTGCACGACCTGAAACTGCATGGTCTTAGCTGCATGACTTTACACTGCACAACCATGGTCCGTACTGCAAGACCTTAAACTGCACAGCCTTAGTCCGTGTTGCATGACCCTAAACTGCATAGCCATGATCCAAACTATATGACCTTAAACTGTAGCAGAGGTCTAGTTGCACGACCTTAAACTGCATGGTCCTAGCTGCATGACCTTAAATTGAACAGCCACGATCCGAGGTATATGACTATTTAAACCATAGTGCACGTCCTGACCGCATGACATTAAACGTCTTAGCACCGTAGTCCAAACTATATGACTTTAAACTGTAACGGAGGTTTAGTTACACGACCTTAAACTGCTTGGTCTTAGTTGCATGGCTCCTAACTGTTTAATCACGGTCTAAGCTATATGACCTTAAACCGTACTACACATCCTGGCCACATGACATCAAACTGGTTTGCACAAGTCTTGGAGGCTTGACCTTAAACACGCCCTCACACACCCTTTACATGCATCTTCACGCATGCCTTCTTTAATCGACCCATTCGTGTGCTCGCATCACCTTCAGCACCTCCTCAGTAAATCCATCTTCCTCCATTACTAGTCATCATTCTCTATTGAGTCTCACCTATGCTCACACAATGGCAAGCCATCCCGCAATCCATACTCACTGTCAGCTAGTGGGTCATCACTTTTCACCCACGATTCATATATCATCCACTTTTCATAGGTAGCCTTATGCCATCTCCCCAAAGTGAGTTGAAAGCACCACCATACTCACTTTGTGGCCTCCACAAACTGCTATTCATCAACACCATGGTCCAACTGTATGACCTTAACCTGTAGTGCACGTCCTAGTCGCATGACGTTAAAAGGCTTTGCAGAGGTTTCAAAGCATGACCTTAAACACAACTTCACAAAATATTTAATAACGGGCATGGTATACACCTGAACAAGGGAGGGCCTATCGGTAGGTATTTTTAATCAACATGGGGCCCCCGCTGAATAAAGGCCTAGCAAACAGTGAAAATTATGAAAGTCTCAAAATAGCCCCAAAACTGGCCAAGATCATCATGAGGTCTCTCAAAAGTCTCCTATCAAGATTCATTACATTCTGATATGTCTAAGGAAGTGCAGACTGAGAAACAGTTCCAGCGAAATCCGCCTCTAACACTCTGAAATAGACCCTATAACTAGAGCTACATTTTCCTTATCTTAATTTGCTATGGGACCACCACCATTGGAACCAACACAGTTGAAAACCTCTAATGGTCAAATTTCACCTCGAACAAACACTCTAGGAAGAAGTTATAGGCAAAAGAGTGAAATGGGAGGGGCCGCACGTTATTCCCGTGCGGCCACCCTGCAACTCCATGCCATGGAAGGGACAGTCACGACCAGTCAATTTCGATGCTCATATCTTATCCATCCCAAGTTGGATCGTGCTAAAATTAGGTGAGCATGTTTGTCTAGTCAAGACGAGCGATTCGATATGTGGCACGTCCCTTGACGACAACCAAGGGCGAAGAAAAGCTAGAGAGAAGTTGCTGATCTGCGAAGAAAGGGCAGAAAATTTAGTAGCATTGTGTCTCGCTCAAGCGGCCACATCACGTCGCTCATGTGCCCGATCGAAGCGAGACCAATTCCATTGTGGGTGTAAGGTCTCGAGCTATCACTAACCCGAACCTGATACATGATGAACGGTCAGATTTTGCACATGAAGCAACCGAAGCAACTACAAATTCTGTTGCTGAAATTCCAGATTTCAAACAAAATTCCAAAGTTGTGAAATCTTCGTTCGGGCCGGAAATCGAGCTTCGTTTGTTGCCCTACGATTGTAACGGCATGCTCAGTGTAGTTCAACGAAGAAATCACCAAAAAAAAACAAGAAATGAGTACACTATCGATCTGAAGTTTCAAATCCACTCAAATTTCAAGTCACATGACCGTGCACTAAAAACACGATCCATGACTCAAAGTTGGTTTCGAATCGATTGCCATGCAGAGCCCTACAAGAAAACAATTATCTTACGATCAACCGGGCATCAGAACGATCCCGATCATCTATGCAAGATCACGCAAGTTCTAGGGCAACACAAGGACTGTTCTAGAATTCCACGAATTGTTAGGGCAGGGCAAAGCTATCATTTTGCACCCTATTTTGTAATTTCTTTAATTCAATTTAATCTTAATTTTTAGCAATTAAGGTTACTTTTGATCATCCACCCATGTTTGGGGCAAATTCTATATATACATATCAGCATTGTACACAGAAAAGACACACACACAAGATCAGTCTCCATGCAAAATAGAGAGTTTTTACTAAATATAGTTTCTCTTTCTTCCCACTGTTGTGTCATGCTTGAGAGAGAGTGAGGTGTACCCCTTGGTTTGAGGTAAACCTTCTATCTCTTCTTTATCTTATCTTCTCTCTCTCCTCTTTTCTCTCTTCTTCTCTTTCTTCTTCTTCTTCCCCATCTGAGCTCTCCTCAGAGGCCATGCATGGCAGTGGTAGTGTCGTGCATGCCTCCCTGGTAGCCTCATAGGTCGCGCATGGCGATGACAGTTTCATGCACGTGTCTCTTTCTCCCTTTATTCTATCTCTTTCGTGAGGCCTGTAAATGGCGTTGCTCATCACTATCTGCAGACATATCCTAAGCGCCTCAATGAACGATGCGGGTAACGAAGCCTATCGCCGCCTGTGGGGGCTTCACTCTGTCACGTGACCATTGCAAACGGCAATACCCATCGTCGTCCGTAGTGGCTCAAAGTAATACTCGTCGCCTCGTGTTGGCTTCTTCTGTGCTTTCCTACATCCATTGTTGTTCGCCCTACGAGAACTAATTGCTGCGAGACCTATGAGAAGTTATCGTCGTGCGCCTCTTTAGGAGCCATCACTGTTCATTATGGACACGTCACCTCCTCGTGTTGCCAACGACGATGCCCATTACCGTCTGGATTATTCCTCCCTCTGCCGTCTCTCTCTCTTCATCCTTTTATCTTCTAACTTGATTAAGGGTAGATCTAGCTTAGCACTGTCATCTCAGTCTCAATTTTGAGTAGTATTGTCGTCGTACTGGGCCTGAGGACCATACCTGTCTTGCTACAACTCTGAGTTGATAATTGTCCAGATGTCATGCTAGCTTCGCTTCTCCATTGAGGTTTTCTTGTCTTTTCTATCTTTATCTACAAATTTATGTTTCATCATGCTCTCACATGAACATACGTTGCCCTAAGAAACCCGAGGAACGTGCAGTCAGATCATCTAGATCCAGATGGCGAGCTAGTGGCACTTAACCAGCTTGGCGACTCCACTGGGGAATTATTACCCCTTACTCGCTTCACTCTTGTTTGATCAGTATCCTCGTTTACTTTCTGCACTTATTTCTATGGCATCTGGGTTGTTCAACCCGTTTATCTGGGTTCAGGATTTCCTTATCCCCGTACTCGTGGCTAGTTAGGTTCCTTGATCTCGCCCTATGGACTTGGATGATTGGGCGGCACGCGTCTCAAGTTTCAGGGGAGACCTAAAACTTTCGAGATCGGTCTCTCGGGAACCTCGTTTGAGAACAAGGGCAGATATTACCAACCGATGAGAGAGGAATTTAAAGTTGGTCAGGACTTACTCGAGCTAACTCACATGGCACCCTCTTAGATCATGAAGAAAGGCCCCCAGTAATGAAACTGGTTCAGAATCGCATCCCTTAGCTTGTATTCCCCAGTTTTCTGCAATCACACATATATGGCAAAGGTTATAAGACAGGTGGGTCAGTGGACCTCACCTGGCCTTTTGGGTGAACATACACAGGCGTGCACATTAAAAAGAAGAGGAGAAGAATGAGAGAAAAAAGATGGGGGAAGGTAGAATTTGACCAAGTGGGAAATCAACACAATGACTAAGCTGGTGGGTAATTGACCCGACGTTATAGTAAAACAGGCTCGGTAACCCAGACTGGCTCAATAGGATTACTACTAGATGTCAATACCAATACTGGCACGCTAGACACGATTGTTAGTTTGTCGTGGAGATAAAGCAGCCGTAGTCATTTGAGCACAACAACATTACGGCTAGACGACAGGACTACCATAAGCGGCTAATCTTAACCCTTCTTAATCAAATGAAAGGATAACATAAAGAATGAAAATCGTAAAAACAGAGTAAGAAGTAAGAGAATAAGAAAGTGAAGATAAAGAAAGAGAGGAAGAGAAAGAAAGAAGGAGAAGAGTGTGAGAGAAGAGAGAAGGAAGGAGAAAAGAGGGTGAAAGGCACAATCGACGTTAGGCATCGTCGGTTGTGTTGCAAGAGGAAGAGAAGGAAAGACACAGTTGGTGCTAGGCATCACCGGCTGGGTTGGAAAGAGAAGAGAGAGATGGACACATTCTCTGCTAGGCTTCGTGGCTGTGTTTAAGAAGTGAGGAGAGAGAAGACATAGTCAGTGCTGGGCATCACCGGCTGTGTATGTCCGAGAAGAGAGAGAATGACACAGTCAGTGTTAGGCTTCATCAGTTTTGTTTTAAGAAAAGAGGAGAAAGAATACACCATCAGCGTTGGGCATCGCCGACTGTGCTAGTTAGAGAAGATAGAGAAATGACACAGTCAGCGTTAAGCTTCGTCGGTTGTATTTTAAGAAAAGAGGAGAGAGAAGACACAGTCAGCATTAGGTATTGTCGGTTGTGCTAGTTAGAGAAGAGAGAGAAGATGCAGTCACCACTATGCTTTACGGATAGTATTAGACAGATAAGAGAGTGAAGATACAGTGGATGTTAGGCTTCACCGACTGTATTAAACAGAGAAGAGAGAGATAATGAAGTCGGTGCTAGGCTTCGTTGACTGTATTAGAAAGAGAAGAGAGAGATGATGCAGTCGACATTAGGCTTCACCGACGGTGTTTAGAGGAAGAGAAGACAAAAGGCATAGTCGATGCTAGCATCGCTAACTGTGTTTAGAAGGAGAGCGAGGAGAGAGATAAAGATAAGAAGAAAAGATAAAAAGAGAGATATATATGCGAAAGAGGAGAGAGAAAGAGAGAAAGAGATGAGAAAGAGGAGAGTGAAAAGGAGATAGAGATGAGAAAGTGGAGAGAGAAAAAGAGAAATATTTGAAAGAGGAGAGATTAAAGGAGATAGAGACGAGAAAGGGGAGAAAGATAAAAATGAGAAGAAGAGATAGAAGGAGAGATAGTGATGAGCAAGACGAGAGAGAACGAGAGAGATAGAGATGAGAAGAAGAGAGAGAAATGAGAAAAGAGGGAAGGAAAGAGAAAGAGGGGAGGAGATAGAAAATTACCTTACCGAAGGGTACTAGCCCTTTTCTTCTCTCTCCAAGACGCACCTATGATCTTAAGCAAAAATGAAGTCTTTATTGATTGATTGAAGAAATGAATCCTAGGTTTTTTTCTATTTGGCTTTACATGCTTATATAGAATTGGGCCCAAACATGGATGGATGCCCAAAAACTACCTAAATTTGAAGGTAATTACAATTTTACTAAATTAAAATAAATTCTAAAAATGGGTGCAAAAGGGTTGTTTTGCCCTTGCTTGAAAATGTGTTGAACTTTAAAACAGTCCCTGCTGCTGCTCAAGAAATTGCGTGATCTTTCATGACTTATCCGGGATTATTTTGATGCCCGTTTGATCAAAATATGATTATTTTCATGTAGGGTTCGTTATGGCGATTGATTTGATACCAATTTTGAGCTATGGGTCGTGTTTTTAAGCCACGACCATGAGACTTGAATTTTGAATGAATCTTGAAAACTTCGGATCAATTGTGTGTTTGTTCCTTGATGTTTTCTTTATTTTCTTTGCTGAATCGCACTGAGCATGCCGTCACAATCACGTTGCAGCAAACACAGCTCGATTTCATGTTCGGATGAAGATTTCGTCGTCTTAAGTTTTTGGTTGGAATCTTGAAAGCCGACAGCCGAAATTTACACCAGCTTCGATGCCTTCATGTGTGAAATCCAACCATTCATGGTACACATAGTTTGGGCCAGATATAACTACGGACCTTACGCACATAATGCAATTGGTTGCATGCCGATCAGATATGCGAGCATCGTGATTTGGTCACCGGAGTGGGGTGCACTGCTGTTGAACTTTACGTAACTTTCTTCAAGGATCAGCAAATTCCCTCTGGTTTTTCTCTCTGCTTGGGCATCTTCACAGGGTGTACCACATATTGAATCGCTCGTCTTGAAGAGATGAACACACTCACAAAATGTGAACACAATTTACCTTTGAGTGCCCAATTAAGCCACAACTTGATCGTGCCAGATCCAATGGCAGTGGTCCCAAAACAATTTGATGCACGAAAAAAATAGTTCTAGTTACGGGTCCATTTCAAAGTGTTAGAGGCCAAATTTTGTCAAAATTGTTTCTTTGTGTTCATTGCCTTAGACATGTCTGATCGCGATGAAACTTGGCAAATGGTCTTTTGGGGTATTGATGAAGATATTGACCAATTCTGGAGCCATTATGAGACTATCAAAATTTCCACTTTTTGGTAGGCTTTATTGACCAAGTTCCTCTTTATTCTGCAATCAGCTTGCCCCAGCGAATGTTGTGCTTCGAGAGAAGCGAGAAGGACAACATTTGAAAAATTTTCTTTTGGATTTTGCTTTTTCTTTCTTCCTAGCCACAAGACCACGTGAACGTCGAGGAGATTCACACAATGTTGCAACTAAGATGCTTAGACGTACGGATGCATTGTTTGTAGGCCCATCCTTGGAGACTTTAGGTAGAGAAGAGACTCTTTGCGGGATATTATCAAAGTCCTCACCCTCGTGCAGACTATTTGTGATTCTGAAGCTGAGGATTTTGTATGGATTTCGTTAGTCAGAATCAGGCCCATTTGGCATATGTGTGCCATGTCGAACGACATTGTTCCCATTTAGTCTAGGTTTGTGTATGTCCTCTGGTGTTGAGCCACATTTCAAGGATTACGTGAATGGTATGCTGCTGCGTCAACGCCGTCTGCTTCGTGCATCAGTCATTCCTTAGCGAGTAGAGTACCTCAGTTTATCGACGTGACCGGCTCTAGGTACAACCTCTACCCTCTGCTTTGTAGCTACGACAATCATCTTATTGCCGCTCCAAAGTCATGTTTGACGACTTATTTTTTGGCGAGTGGGGTACCTCAGTTTATTGAGGTGACCAGCACTGGGTACAACCACCCCTACCCACTACTTTGCAACTACGACAATCATCTGATGCCATTCTAAAGTCATGGTTTACTTAACTTCCTTTGGGCATCTTCAACATTTTGGAAGTATGTTGGTGACCTTGTGAGAATGATGCTCTTTGTCAAGAGACTTGTCTTGCCTTCTTGGAAACTCTTCTATCCTTCGAGTCCTTTTTGGTGAATGGACTCAGGCTATCGGAATCTTTTGCTTGAAGCACATATTTTTGGGTCCTGGTATGTGTCACCACGGATTTTTTTCGTTTTGAGTGAGGGCTGAAGCCTTCTATTGAGGCGAGTGCTGCATCAACTTGTTTATTGGTTCAAGCGTCCTTTGCCGATTTTCACTTGAAATTGGGAAGCAGTGCCGTAAAGACGGTTTGTACCAACTTCCTTCTATTTGGGGATCTTTTACCCATGACCTTTAGGCCATGTCCATCCTTTTCATCCATTTTTACTCACGGTGCCCTTTCGGGCTTTCACCGTGCCCGGTTTTTATTCACAGAACTCTTTTACTCATGGTTTTGTGACCATGCCTATCCGTAATTTTTACTCATGGCGTTCTCTTATTAAGCTATACACCATGCCGATTATTTCATCATTTTTTTTATGAAGGCGTGTTAAGGTCATGCCCTCAGGACCTGTGTGAATGCTTTTAATGTCATACGGTCAGGACGTACACTACAGTTTAAGGTCATACAGCTGGACCATAATGGGGATGGATAGTAGTCTGTAGGGGCCATGAAGTGAGTATGGTAGTGGTTTAGCTCACTGTTGGGGAGATGGCACGAGGCTACTTGTAAAAGATGGATGATGTATGACCCACTAGCTTATGACGAGTATAGGTGGCAGAATGGTTCACCATTTTATGAGCACGGGTGAGGCTTACTAGGGAATGATGTACGATGATGAAATGAATGGATTCACTTGGGAGATAACAATATTGGTGCACATATGCGGGGGCGAGTTTATGGTCATGCCTCCTGGACCTGTGCAAAGCCGTTTATCTCCATGTGGCCAAGACGTTTACAATGGTTTTAGGGTCATATAGCTTGGACTGTGGTTATCCAGTTTAGAGTCATACAACTAGGACCGTGTAGTTTAAAGTCGTGCTACTTGACCTCTGCTACATTTTAAGGTCGTATAGTTTGGACCTTGGTTATGTAGTTAGAGTCATGCAATTAGGTCCGTCCAGTTTAAGGTCGTGCAACTAGACCTCCAGTACAGTTTAAGATCATATAGTTTGGACCATGGTTATGCAGATTAGAATCATGCAACTAGGACCTTGCAATTTAAGGTCATGCAACTAGACCTTCGCTACAGTTTAAGGTCATATAGTTTGGACCATAGTTATGCGGTTTAGAGTCATGCAACTAGGACCGTGTAGTTTAAGGTCGTGCAACGAGACCTCTTCTACAGTTTAAGGTCCTATAGTTTGGACTATGGTTATGCAGTTGAGAGTCATGGAACTAGGACCGTGCAATTTAAGGTCGTGCAACTAAGCCTCCGCTATAGTTTATAGTCATATAGTTTGGACCATGCAGTTTAGGGTCGTGCATCTAGACCAAGGCTGTACAGTTTAAGGTCATGCAGCATGAAACATGGTTTGGGTCACCATGTAGGTGAGACTCTATAGGAAATAGGTTTGTGGATGACAATCTGACTCCATGGGGATAAAGTGGTAAATGTTATACACAAGCAGAGGGTTCAGATGGAGATAGTGGCCTGACGAGGGATGGCAAATGAAAGAAGACTTCACTAGGGATTAGGATACGAGTATGACTCCACGTGGGTGAAAGATAAAACTCCATAGAGAAAAGGTAAGTGGCCTCCTGGAGGATAAAATAGCAAAGGAGTAGTGACTTGGCGTGAAACAGACCCACTGGGGATTGAAGAGATAAGAATGACCCTAACTCCACTAGGGATAATGGGCTGCAACACGGGTGTGAACCGCACTGGGGATGAGTGATAGTGGCCTGCTCCTGACTCCATTCGGGATGATAGGTCATAGACAGCTTTGGCCTTGGTTGCTTAAAATACAATTGGTGTCAAGTGCAACAACCATTATTTGTTAAACACACAGCCGCCGCTAAGTCTTTGAAAACACACCCGGCACTGAGGTCGGCCAACAATGCCTCTTAACCACTTAGCCAGGGTTAGGTTGTTAAAAATACAGTGGGCACTGAGGACAACATGAGCCACCACTAGTGCTAAGTTGCCAAGCACACAACCGGCACTAAGTTTGTTGAAACACAGCCGGCGCTAGGTCACTTCGACCACATAGCCAATGCTGGGTTGTTAAAAACACAGTCAGTGCTGAGGGTGACCCATTCTATCATTTGAGCATGGCCGACGTTGGGTTATCGAGCACACGACCGACGCTAGAGCTGTTGAAACTCAGCCGACGCTAGATCACTTCGATTGCATAGCCGGCACTGTGTATGGATTGGTACTCGGGCCGTAGCTCGAGCTCAACCCAGCCTTGCTGACGTGGCAAATGAAACTTTTCTTTGGGCTTATGTTAAAACCCAATCAGGTCCAGCCTGTTTGTTGGGATTTTATAGGCGACAATGAGAGTTTCCTCGGGCCTCTGGTCAAAGCCAGACCCGGCTCATCGTTGTTTGACTTTCCTTGGACACGACTGGGATTCCCTGTTTGTGAGGGGCGTTTGAGTGTAGTGTTGGTTATGTAAGGGATAAAACCCCATTTCCTTCACTTTTCACCGAAAATAAAAACTTAATAAAAAAAATTTTAACAGTGAGCAGAGGATTTTCTGGTGAAAGCTCCGACAAGTAGAGGTATTCCGACAAGAGATGAAGTGTTCTAGTAAGCCTTAGAGGGAAGGATTCGCCAAGATTGTCAAGGGATTATCGGAAAAGGAAGAGTTACAAGAGTTTTTTGGTTAGCATAGGAGGTTTTTCGAGAAGCAGGAGAACTCTGGTCGTGATCTTCGAGAGTAGAAGAAGTGAGAAGTGCAACAGTTTGCATTTTACAAGTTTTGGGACGTTTTTCTGGAGCTTAGGGGGTTTCTCGATGACTTAAGGAAAGTTGCAGAGGGTTTTTTATGGGGTTTTGGTGACTCCCAACCAAGACAGAGGCAAAGAAAAGTCTCTCAGTGAGTTTTCGACTGCGTAGGAGAAGTTCAGCAAGACATCGAACAATCGCTGAAGGTGGACCGTCGTAGGAATGGTGATACGTTGCAGAAAGTGGACGGCCACAGGAAGTGATCTGTCACAGGAAAGACGGGCAGTTTCCATTTGCACGTGTGAGACGTGTGTTAAGCGATGTAGAAGGACGTGGCGATGGTCGTCATGAGACGCAACAGTGATTGAGGCATCACGCGTGAAGTCTATGGCACATGTGAGAGATCTGAACAAAGCCGACGCTAGACATTAGGAACCGCAACCGGTGCTAGGCATTGGCAAACGCGGCCAGTGCTAGGTGTTGGAAGACTCTACTGACGCTAAGGGTTGGCAGACACAACCAGCGCTAAGTGTTGTCTAACGCAGCCAGCGCTAGGCATTGTCAAACGCAACCGACGCTAGGTATTAGAAAATATATTTGGTGCTAAGCATTGGATGACTCGGCTTATGCTGATTTAGTGCCTTAGCAATTTTTGATTTCAATCGTTGACCCCTTTTACGATGGCTGGTCTTTCTTATCGAATTCCTGACGTAAAGAAGCTTCCAAGAGGAGGAGAGATTAGCACTTAGGATTTTACCAGTGAGGCTCTATCAAGGGGCAAGCCCATTTGGCAGATTAAGCCAGTATGCATGCTAGAGTGGCCTCTCAGTGTCACCTCCATTACTGACCCCATTCGTTTTGAAGTTCGCGAGGGTAATGACAGAAATGTTAGTATTGAAGAAGGGATGACACTGCTTCATGGCATGCATAGAAACATAGCCTCTGGGGAGAACTTGCCCACCCTAGGGAAATGAATGGTACAGACCAAGGGGCTACTAATGTGGTCAGCAAAAGGCCTCCGAATTCAGGGGGAGCACTAATACTTGAAGCGATACTCTTCTTGGACTGCTAAGGTGTTGGTGTCGCAGAGAAGCACTCTTGGAGGTGCATCTCTATTAGCAGCAGTCCAGTGTTCGGGCAGCTACTATGATCGGTGCTCCAATACTGTGAAGGTATTACTGGAGACATGGAGCCATGTTAGAAATACCTGACTTCTTGGGCATGGCAAAGCAAGAATCTCTTTGCTAGTTCTACATCTTATTGGCGGCCTTTCGATAATCGGGGCCACGTATGACGAGTCCGTTGCCCAGAACTTGGTCATTTTTTGAGGTTCTAGCTTGGGGGATGAAGTGCTGCCTGCCAGTCTTCAAAATATTTTCGAGGCTTACCAATTGATAGCTGCTAAGTCTAGCAACGATCGGGTGACCTTCACCGCATGGGTGAAATTCTTCTCTGGGGACTATCCCGAAGGCAGTCGGGGTACTCCGAAAGGGAAAGGGAAGGCAGTTGTGAAGGGGATGCCTCCATTGTATCAATCCGAGACAGGCGATGACTGCATCTTTTTGGCTGCATATTTGGCCATATTTTAGTGCAAATTCGTGCTCCTTGGAGGGGCAGAGGACATTCGTCCAAGCATATTATATGTGGCTTGTGACATGGAAAGTGGGCATGAGTATGCCCTTGCTCAGCCACTTTTGTGTAATATTTACCATGGCTTGGCGTCCATCTCTCATGGAAAGGCTTAAAAAGGCAAAGAGGGAGGGAATGGCATTGTAGGAGGAGAGGCATTTCCTGGGGATTTTAAACTTCCATTCGCCCTCCATTACGTGTACGAGTGGCTAAGGGCCTATTTCCCTGACCCCTATGTCAGGTACCAGGACTCAAGAGGTAAACTGTGGCCCTTCTTGATGAGGATTGCCAACCAAAAGGCTATCTTCCATACCTCAGGGGTAGCTAGATGTTTATTTGAGAATGACTCCTTAAACATGCGGCCAGTCCCATTCCTTGTCGAGAGCTTCACCGATCGTGCTTTCATTGATGAATTGGGGAAGAAGCTATATGGTGCTCCAACAACCATTAGGGAGCTCCTGTTCATCCTAAGCATCAAAGGAGGACTTCTACCTTATCAGACTCCGCACAATGCCAGACTAGAGGGATATTTCGCTCACTGCTTTGCCCGTCATCAAGGGCTTGATCATAGTTGCCCCTTCTTCATGTTTTTTGAAAAGCGCTGGGGCAAGGTGAACACAAGGAAAGCAGAAGAGCTTCAGACTCTCCGCGAGCGCTGGTTTCTGGAACATATACGGTCTGCTTGGTCCACATGTCTCAAACAACAGAAATCAACAAGTATGTGTTGCCTAACTTCAGCAGGAGGGTCCAAATGACTGAGGCTTATGCAAACTAGTGGAGGATTATCAGCAAAGGATATTGGAATGCTGATCACTGCTGGAAAAGGGAGAACAATAACTAGAACCAGGATACCAACTATAGGAGACAGGTTGGTACACCTACTCCTGGTGCAGTAAAATATCCCTCTAACTGGCAAGCCTTAGGGTTTTCGCTTGAGATAGCAGTTGATGAAGCCTAGACGTACTTTCTTGCGATAAAGGCGAGGACTGGGAGCATATTTGAAAATCTTAGTTCCATCTTCGAGTGGGATTAGGGACGCAGGGTCCCAGGTTATGAGAGGCATCCCATTCAGGATTTGAATGCACTAATCGGATGGTCCCCACAGTAAACGGGTTGAGCGTCCCTCTCAAGGAGGGAGTTCTAAAGTGACTGCTTCTTCTTCAATAGGGGGAAAGAAAAGGAAACACTCGACCACCACCGACACTCGTGCACCATCTCCAGTTAGTGGGCATACACGGAAACATGGGAGTGCCAAAATTTTTGATGGTCCAGGGTATAGGTGATCTTTGGAGTTGGGAATTCTATCCTCATAAGTTGCTCAATCGTAGAGACGACCTCTAGTTCATCTTTTGGCCAAGGTGGTCCAGAACTAGGGGCAGAGGGCCAGGACTCCTCTTGAAGTGAAGAAGGGGTGTCTTTAGGGATGATTGCTAGAATGCTAGAATGAATAGGGTTAAAGGAAGAGTTTTTCCTTGCGTCACCTCTTCCTTGAACATGTTTACTAATGTTCTCCCCACATCCTCATGAGGCGAAGATTATGTCTTCATTGTAGACTTGTGATCCTCCTCATTGAACTTCTGAGACGACACCAAATTTGTAGGTAATATTTAGAATCAGCATAGTGAGTTTCAGCTACAAGAAATGGTCTTTGTCAGCATAGACCGTATGTTGTCTACCATCTCTACTATACTAGAAGCACTAATGAAATGTTGATGGAACCACTCCCTGGTCATGGAGCCATGGCCGATTAAGGAGAATGTTTTAGGAAGTGTTGGTGTCGATTACATGAAACTGGGCGTAGTCGTTCACCTCATCGATCTTAAAACGAAAGCGAAGTGTGCCAGCTAGCTTCTCTCCTGACTGGTTGAACCCTTAGACCGTGGCGTGGGTCGGAGTACGATCCTCTGACCTTAATCCTAATCAAGGAAGGATCCTCCTTGGGATGAGGTTAACTGCCGACCCTTCATCTAACATGATTCGGTTGATGGGGCATGCATGTAATTCACCAGTGACAAAGAGGGGTCGATTATGAAAATTTTCCTCAAGCTGTAGATCGTCCTCTTAAAAGCTGATTGGCATACATCCTTGTAAACTCGTCGAGTCTACCTCAATGGGTTCTACTTCAGTCTCGTCCACCTCTGGGTTAGAGAGAGTTTGAACTAAAGCCATCCGGTAATCCTTTGAGGTCATAAGGGCATCGTAGATGGTGAGAAGGGCTGGGAGCTTCTGCAGATGTCCTATGACATCATATTTCACATTTTCTTAGTCAAGGCTTTGTGCTCTTAGTCCTGCCACTGGTTTGGGTGGTATCTTGGGTTGAGGAATAGGTTATTTTGGCCTACTGGCTGACATGATTACACAATGGGCTTGGTTTAAATGATGGAGGTTTGAGGTTTTCGAAAGGATTGAGTCCGAGATATCACGACGAATTGGAGGATAGGTGGATTGTTTGAGGTATTCAGATTAGAAAGAAGCCGAGGGAGCTGTAGAATAGAAAGCTTGGTATTTAGATCAAGGAATAGCAGCGAACCAGGAAATTTCAAGGTGCCTGACTTCTACGGTGGTGGTTGCATCATCTTCCCCGATCTGAGATTCATTTGCCCTATGCTGAGTGATGCTCCTGAGATTTGCACCACGTGGCAAGCTTCTTGAGAATAGAAACTCTACCCCTTTAACTCTCTCAGTCTCTGCTCAAAGTCAAGCTTAGGGGGCCACTGAGGTTTCTTTGGCTTTGACCTTTTGTTCTTCTTTGAAGAGGATGGTTGTGCTTTGGCACGAGCTGTCAGGGCGTCAGCAACTGTCAAGAATCCTGCTTTTTGAACCAGCATCTTTTTCAATTGCCTCCGTTGCATTTTAGTTATGTTTGATCCCTCAAGTTCTCTTTCAAGAGCTTCGAAGTCCGGACATATCAAGGTTTTACCTGCAAGTGACATAGACGAGGAAGAATGAGAAGCAAAAGAAGAAGAAGGAGATGGGTTAGAAGGTGGAGGACTTTTAAGGTCGTTCCCCTCATCAGACCGCTCTGGGCTGTTTTTTATGTCATATTCAGGGTTGGACGAGTGCAGGGGGTCTTTTAGGTCTTTCCCTTGCCTAGACCATTGGGGAGTGCTTTTAACATCATCACCCTCATTGGACGTGTCGTGAGTGTAAGAGGACTCTAGGAGGTCCTCCCGATGGGAAGGAAGAAGGAGCGTGCCAAGGAGAAAGTTCAGTAAAGTTGGCTGTGGGGGAAGGGGCTTGAGAAATTCTCCCTCGACTGATGGTTGAGCCGTCTTGTTTCTCTGATGACCAGCCTTCGGTGCCCATCTCCTTTTGGTTTTTTGAGGTGGTACTTGATTCGCGTCGCTAGGCTTGTGAACAGCCCTAGCTTGGGGAACTGCTTCTCGCTTTAAAGACTTGAGTCTACTTCACCCGCTGTGAACTATCCATGGATGCAAAGTCGAGGGTTCAGCAGAGTGTGAATGATTATTGAGAAGGTCTTGTGTTGGGAGGTCCTCCTCTTGTTCTGATGGAGCAGTGGCATGGGCATCACATACTGAGATGTTGTAAAAATTCTGACATTCTAGCTTTTCCTTTACAAATATATAATGGAAACTGGTGCGTCGCCATAGGTAGTGTCCCCATACCTGGTGATACAGACACCAACGATCCTCAGTCCCCTGAGCAAGGCATCAAGACTATCTTGCGGGTGTCGATGCGATTATGCCTTTCTGAAGCAGTATAACAAAAAAGGCGTGAAGGATACTTGGGGCTTCGTCTTTCTCTTACACAGTTACTACATGGGAGGCTTCTGCTGCTTCGAAGGCCTTCTTTAAATCTTCAAGCTTTATCTAACCCTCCTGAATCAGGGGCTCGATAATATCTTTTAGCATGTAGTAGTCATCTGTAGGATGATTAATCCTTCGATGGTATGCACAATAATTCGCCTCAATGTCGAGGCCAGCTTGCTCAGGGAACTTGGCTTCTGGAAGCTGAATCATATTTTGTTCCAATAATAACCGGAGCAGTGCAGGGACCCATTCCTTCTCAAAGGAGTACACCTTGTTCCTATGACTAGTGAAATAATCATCCCGACTAATAATCGCTGCCCGGGGTACTCGATTGTACGGTTGTTGTTGCTTACCTGCCTGGGGCATTGTTTTCGTTGTGCTCATCCCTTTGGAGAGGTCCAAAGTTTGGGAGAAAGCCTTCTTGGGATCAGTGATTGTGACGACTGCACTGATTACTCATTTTTGCTGGTTGCCCCAGGTGTTAGTCTGAGGGTTACCATTGCCCCGGTTATTCCCAGAGCTGGCAGCATGTTGTCGTCACCCGCCATGATGGCATGACAGAATTTCTATGTGAACTAATTTAGAGATAAGCTCTGACATCGAAGTCGGATTAGAGGCCTCGACATGTAGAGCAATCTCAGGTCAAATTTCTACACACAAGTTTGAACTGCTTCCTTCTCAAGCACCAGATTGTGATGGCGAGCAGCCAAATTTCTCCATCTTGATATGAATTGGTCTATGGGCTCATTGGGGTCTTGAGTCAGGGTGATAAGCTCGAAGGTTTGGACCTCTCTCTCGACCTCATAAAAGCGCTGATAGAACAGTTTCTCCATTTCCTCCCATGTATGTACTGAGTTTGGAGGGAGTCGAGCGTACCACTGAAAAGCTGGGCCGTCAAGGGTTTCAACAAACTGATGGAGAAGAAGTCTCCCGTCTGTCGATGTTTCTCGACATGCTGCCTGGAAGTGGGCAATATGGTGGTTTGGGCACGTGGTTCCATTGACTAGAGGAAACTTCCCTTTCTTGTAATCTAAGGAAAACGAGACCTGCCCAATGTATGAAGGGTAAGGCATCGCACCCTGTATCCTGGGGATTTGTCTGTTCTTTAGGTTATGAGTCTCCATAGCATCAATGTCTGCCTGAGACATTGGGTGAGGGGCAGAGTTGTCCTATTAGGAAGAGGGAAGGGGCTGCTTTGGAGGTTCACCATTTGAGTGATGGGAATTGACCTCGTGGTTAGCTGGTTGGCGTGCGCTGTCTATACGATAGATCTTTTCCATTGTCGCGTGCACCATATCTTCAAATTTGCTCATGTGCTCTTCAGGCGAGTCACCAGGGTCGCTTACAACCATTACGCTTACTAATTCTCTATGAAGGTCAGAATTAGTCACAATTGAGAGCTTACAAACTTGAAGGGTCATGCGTGGTAGGTCGGTCAGCAGGGGGCCAGCATGTTTCGACTGGACTCGACTCTTGTATGTCGATCGCGTTAGGACTGGTTCTCAACGGTCTTGGGACCGTGGCAATTGAGTGGCTGGGTCATCTTCTACGACACTAAGCACAATGCAGGGCTCATGGAGCTCTTCTTCAGGCTTCATCATCTGAAGAGGGTAGAAGGGATTCGGGCTGAGATGGTCATCAAAACTTATTGTTTTGATTGCCTTGGTCACTTCCTTAGTCAAAATTTCCAGACCTTTATCACATTTAGCTTTGAGGCTTTGATGGACCAAAACTGTGATGGGGACTGCGGCTGATCGGCTCTTCTTGCACAAGAGAGAGTCATCTCCATCAGGTGTGGCAAGGGATGAGAGCAAGGGACTGGGGTCATCTTGGGCTGGGAGGATGAAGGACTTGATCTTCCATCAAGTCTTTACCCCGAGCTCTCTTGTGGGCTCCAGAGAGACGACCAAAATAACGGGTCTGGTTTAGGATCGTACTCTTAGGGAAGGTCTTCGACTACTAAGGCTGAAGATGCTTGCTCGAAGAAGTAGGAGCAGGAAAGAGCAGGGTCAACTCATGATGAGGCCTGAGTCGAGGGCGAGGGGCAGTCTGTGACTGCGACGCATGTGTGCCTCGTAAAGAAGTGTCACAGGTGACTTGGGGGTCAGCCAGGGCTCGAGCAAGTGGTCTAGCCTTAAGAGGCTAAGAACTGTGAGTAGGAGGACAGAGAGGTCGTCTCTTGTGTGCGCTTGTGTGCACTTGGCGTGCGCATGACCTAGCCTTGGAAGGTTCGATGCTGGACATGGACTCGAGGTAACAAAAGGGTTGCCCCGAAGTGTGACTTGAGTGGGTAACCCATGAGCCACGAGCCTAATAGTGTGTGTAAGAGGTGGAGGTCACCGGGCCTCCGTCTCTATGTGTTGAGGCCCTAAGGATAAAGACTCGTGGTGGTGCAGGAATGTGAGGGGTAGCCTTACGGCGACCCATAGAAGCAATGACAACTTTCTTGCCTTTTGTAGAAAGGGATTGGGCGGCAGCATACTTAGGGAATACGACCGGCAATGACTTACCGGTGGCTGGGTGCATGTTGCATGTGGCAACAGAAGTGCTACCGATGCAAGATGCCTTGATGGAGTTTCCACCAGAGCAAGGAGATGGGTAGTGAGGGACTCTTAAGTCCCACCTCACACTGGTCCAGGTTAAGACCTGGGAGCTAGACAAGGGGTCTTTTCTCAAAAGGATGGTTACGAATGAAGTTGAAGGAACTTGTTCCTTAAGGACACTCTTGAATGCAGGGAAAAGAAAATCCCCGATCCGGATGAATGGGTTATAAAACCCGTAAGCCATAAGTGAAGTGTTAAAAGACAAAAGCAGACAATAAAAGTAGAAAATAGCCAAACAAGAATGATCTGACTTTGGGGGAGTAAGTCCCCAGTAGAGTCGCCAAGCTGGTTAGGTGCTTCGATCTCCCCCTCCGGATCTGGATGATCGAGAGGCACGCGTCTCGTGTTTCAGGGGAGACCTGAGACTTTTGAGATCACTCTCTCGGGAAGCTTGTTCGAGAACAAGGGCAGGTATTACCAACCGATGAGAGAGAAATTTAAGGTGGGTTCGGGACTTACTCGAGTGGGCTCGCGTGGGCGGCCTCTTAGATCACGAAGAAAGGCCCCCCAATAATAAAATTGGCTCGAAATTGCATCTCTTGGCTTGTATTCTCATGTTTTCTGGAATCATATATACGTGGCCAAGGTTATAAGACAAGTGGGTCAGTAGACCTCACTTGTCCTTTTGAATGAACTTACACAGGCATGCACATTTAAAAGAAGAGGAGAAAAATGAGAGAAGAAAGATGGGGGAAGGAAGAATTTGACCAGGAGGGGAAATCAACACAGTGACTAAGCTAGTGGGTAATTGGCATGACGTGGTAATAAAACGGGCTCGGTAACTAAGACTGGCTCAACAGGATTACTACTAGATGTCAATACCGATACTGACTAGCTAGACACGATGGTTAGTTTGTCTTGGTGATAAAGCAGGTGCAGTAATTCTGTCATAATAACATTACGACTAAACGACAAGACTACCATAAGAGGCTAATATCAACCCTTCTTAATCAAACGAAAGGATAACAGAAAGAATGAAAATCATAAAGAGAGAGTGATAAGTAAGAGAATAAGAATAAGAAGGTAAAGAAAGAGAGGAAGAGAAAGAAAGAAGGAGAAGAGTGTGAGAGAAGAGTGAAGGAAGGAGAAAAGAGGGTGAAAGACACAGTCAGTGCTAAGCATCGCCGGTTGTGTTGGAAGAGGAAGAGAAGGAAAGACACAATCGGCTCGAGGCATCACCTGTTTGGTTAGAAAGAGAAGAGAGAGACAGACACAGTCGGTGCTAGGCTTTGTCGGTTGTGTTTAAGAAGTGGGAGAGAGAAGACACAGTTGGTGCTAAGCATCACCAGTTGTGCTATTCAGAGAAGAGAGAAAACAGACATAGTCGGCACTAGGCTTCGTCAGCAGTGTTTTAAGAAAAGAGGAGAGAAAAGACATAGTCAGCCCTAGGCATCGTCGGCTGTGCTAGTCAGAGAAGAGAGAGAAAGGACACAGTCGGTTCTAGGATTTGTCGACTGTGTTTTAAGAAAAGAGGAGAGAGAAGACATAATTGACATTAGGCATCGTCGCCTGTGCTAGTCAGAGAAGAGAGAGAAGATGCAGTCGGTGCTTGCCTTCATCGATTGTATTAGATAGAGAAGAGAAAGAAGATGCAATCGATGCTAAGCTTCACCGACGATATTAGACAGAGAAGAGAGAAAAGATGCAGTCGGTGCTAGGCTTCGCTGACTCTATTAGACAGAAAAGAGAGAGAAGATGCAGTCAGCGTTAAGCTTTATCGACTGTGTTTTGAGGAGGGAAGAAAGAAGACACAGTCGGTGCTAGCATCGCTGGCTGTGTTTATAAGGAAAGTGGGGAGAGAGATAAAGATGAGAAGAAGAGAAAGAAAGAGAGATATAGATGAGAAAGATGAGAGAGAAAAGGAGATAGAGATGAGAAAGAGGAGAGAGAAAGAGAGATAGAGATGAGAGAGAGAAGAGAGAAAGAGATATAAAGATGAGAAAGAGGAGAGTGAAAGGGATATAGAGATGAGAAAGAGGAGAGGGAAAGAGATATAAAGATGAGAAAGATGAGAGAGAAAGGGAGATAGAGATGAGAAAGGGGAGAGAGATAAAGATGAGAAGAAGAGAGAAAGAGAGATAGAGATGAGGAAGAGGAGAGAGAAAGGGAGAGATATAAATGAGAAGAAGAGAGAGAAAAAAGGAAAGAGCTGAGGAGAGAGAAAGAGAGGAGGAGAGAAAAAGAGGGGAGGAGAGAGTAAAAGGGGAGGAGATAGAAAATTACCTTATCGAGGGATACCAAACTTTTCCCTCTCTCTCCTCTCTCTCTTCAAGTTACACCCACGAGCTTAACTAAAAATGAAGTCTTTATTGATTTATTGAAGAAATGAATCCTAGATTTTTTTTGTAATTTGGCTTTGCATGCTTATTTATAATTGAGCCCAAACATGGGTGGATGCTCAAAAACTACCTAAAATTGAAGATAATTACAATTTTATTGCATTAAAAGAAATTCTACAAATGGGTACAAATAGACTATTTTGCCCCTGCCTAGCAATGCATAGAATTTCATAACAGTCCCTACAGTTGCTCGAAAACTTGCATGATCTTCCATGACGGATCTGGAGTTTTTCTATGCCCATTTGATCGAAAGATGATTATTTTCTTGTAGGGCTCATCATGGCGATCGATTTGATACCAATTTCGAGCCATGTATCGTGTTTTTAAGCCACGACCATGAGACTTGAATTTTAGATGAATCTTGAAAACTTCGGATCGATAGTGTATTTGTTCCTTGATTTTTTTTTCTTCATTTTCTTCACTAAATCACACCGAGCATGCCGTCACGATCACCTTGCAACAAACGCAATTGGATTTCATGTCCGGATGTAGATTTTGTCGTCTTGCGTTTTTTACCGGAATCTTGAAATCCAACAGCAAAAATTTATAGCAGCTTTGATGCTTTCGTGTGTGAAATCCAATTGTTCATCATACGTGGGGTTCAGGTCAGAGATAACCACGAACCTTACACACATAATGCAAATGGTTTCATACCGATCGGGTATGCAAGCGTCGTGATTTGGTTGCCAGAGTGGGACGTGCTGCTGCTGAATTTTCTACAACTTTTTTCATGGATCAACAACTTCCCTCTAGTTTTTCTCCCTACTCAGGCTTCCTCACGGGACATACTACATATCGAATCGCTCGTCTTGACGAGACGAACGTACTCACAAAATTTGAGCACGATTTGACTCTGAACAAGTGAGATATGGGCCCCAAAAGTCACTACCCGTGGCTGTAAAACTAACCAACTTTAATTGTGTTTTAGTGTAAGGTGGCAACATGGGAATAGTGTGTGGCCCACCCCTTTTCAGCATTTTACCCATAACTTTGTCTTGGAGTGCCTGATTAAGCCGAAACTTGACCCATAAGGGTTTTCGACCATACCGGATCCAATAGCAGTGGTCCCATCGCAATTTGATGCACCAAAATATAGTTTTAGTTTCATCGTCCATTTTAGGATGTTAGAGGTTAATCTTTTCCAAAATTGTATCTTTGTGTTCATTGCCTTAGACATGTCTGATCGCGATTAAACTTGGCAAATGGCCTTTTGAAATACTGATGAAGATCTTGATCAATTCTGGAGTCATTATGAGACTGTCAAAATTTCCATTGTTTTGTAGGCTTTATTGACCTCCTTTCTCGCTATTTCGCATCAGGTACCTAAGTGCTGAAAAATATGTTCAAACAATAGTTGTTCCGAGGAAGCGAGCTGCTCAAGCCTCCTTTCCCACCCTCCTCCTGAGTCAGGACTCACGGTGCGAGAGGGAACTTAAAGGTCCCAACCTCCTCGCTTTCTCGCCCTGGTGGACTCTCTATCGAGGCCCCTTGCATGAATAGCACACATGCTGCCACGCACCTTGCTACTGGTAAGTCTACCGCTATCATATTGCTGAGGCACGTAGGAAGGCTGCCCCCATCACTCTCATGAAAGGCAAGCAAATTGTCGTCGCTCTTGAGGTTCATCGAAAGGCAACCCCTTATGCTCCTTCATCACCCCGAACCTCCACACCTAGAAAGGAACCTAAGGGCTCATGGTTCATCCACTGGAGCCGTACCTCAAAGCAACCCTCATGTGGCCTTGAGCATGCATCTAGGACTAGGCATTCTCGAGCTAAACCTTGCATGCGCCATGCATTTGCTCTCCACAACTTAGGGCAGCTTTAGCTCTATGCCACCTCGAGCACATGAGGCGACCACTCCGTCCTTCCTCCCAGCACAAACAGCTTCACCCTGTTAGAGGTTGGGTTATTCCTCACCCCTCATAGACACAAGCTCGTGGGTCTCGAGCTCCTCAGGTCAGACTCATTGACCAAGCCCGGGTCGACCCCCAGGTCATCGGAACAGTTAACTCTAAAGGTTCACATGCACCATCTTAGCAGGTTCCTTTCTGACCTCAACTCAGTCAGAGTCATGAACTAGCTCCTTCCTGGTACTCGATGGTCTTCCCTAAGAGTACCATCTTGAGCCAGCCTTGGGTCAGTTGTGCACGTGCGCCTCACAAAGGAACTTGGGGCAATGGCTTGATGTCAAATAGAAGCCTCCAGCCTCCAAGGCAAAAACCCAAGCTGCCTTCCATTCTTGGACCCCACGCCCTGTTCCAGCTCATAGACATGGCCCTTGCATGTTCGAAGTAGGCGGGGCAGTCCAGGTCTCTGGCTCGATTTTAGAGTGAAGACCACAGTCGTCTCAGGATTAAGTAGTAAGAGGTCTTTAGATCCTAACCAAAGAAGCCTCCAAGGAAGTCGAGGCCACCACCTTTGATGACCTCCTGCCTCGTAACCCCTTCTTCCCTCTCCAAACTTCAGAGCCCGTCTGAGTCCAAGAGTACTGCTGGGTTGTCACTACTCACAAGCCACGGCCCCAAGACCGTCAAGAACAGATCCTCACAAGATCGACATACAAGGTTCGGGTCCAATCGGGGTAGGCTGAACCCCTCCAGACTGACTTGCCACTCACCACTCGTTGACCTTGGCAATTCGCTGTCCCTCCAGAAGATGGAATGCCTAAAGGCCTCCAAATGCCCTTCTTCGATCGATTCCCCTCTTGGTGAGGACACAATTCCCATGCAAACTCCTTCATAAGCCTCCCAAGAAAGTTCTACCTCCCGTGGGGTCTCTCAAACCGACATAGATGCTATGGTGGCTCATAGCCTCAAGAACAAGGTTCCAAGCATGCAGGAGATGCTGCTCTATCCAAATCCATACCCTTCGTACATAAACCAAGTACCCTTCCCTTTGAACTATCAAATGGGGAAGCTCCCTCTGTTCAACGGTACTATTTCTCCACACCAGCATACTGCTCACTTTCAGGCTGCCTGTTAGAGATAGCAGCTAACAGACGACTCCTCATCTGTCAGTTTGTCAAAACTCTTGAAGGGCCAGCCTTCCAGTGGTATGCTCGGTTGCCTCCCAACTCGGTACACACATGGCAAGAGATGGAGCAGTTGTTCTACTAACGCTTCTACGAAATTCAACGCTTCTGTGGATACCATCGAACTCCTCACCCTGATGCAAGACCTTGGTGATCTGGTTGACAAGTTCATAACTTGTTGGAGAGAGTTGGCAACCTTCCTTGCCACTCTCATGACCGAAAAGGAAGCGGTCCAGACCTGCATATGGAACATGCTTCTAGTGATCGCTCTACATGTCTAGGCATCCAATCCACCCTCCATGTCAGAGCACATCTCCAAGGCTGTTCGTATTGAGGGATTATTCAAGTATCACGACAACCCTCATCAGCAACCTGCCAGCTCTAACTCTCGCTCCAATAGTCGGGGCAGCCAAAAGGAAGTAATCAGCACCACCGTCACCGTGGCCCACACCAAAGGAGTGGTTCCTCAAACCCTTGACCTTTCCAAGGCAAAGGCATCTCCAGCCGAGGACAAGCAGCAGTCCTACAATAGCATCTCACCACTTAAAAATTCTAGGCAAAATGACTACTGGGTCCAGCACCAAAATAAGGTCTACCCCTTCGACACAAAGTGGACTCCTACACTACTCCGACTACTGCTAGAACATAACATGATACAATTGTCGGAGGACAATACTATGGAATCAGTTGGGCAAGAGGCAAACAAGAAGTACTGCACCAATCACAGGAGGGTATGCACCCCACTTACGACTGCTATGAGCTCAACGACACGATCGAAGCCCTTATCAACAAGGGTCAGTTAAAGCTTGAAGAGTTGAAAGGAACATTTGGGGCAACTTAGGTTTCTCACATAGTCACGATCCAAGAGGACGACAGGGCACCCACTATCCTTCGTGCGTTTTTCTCAAAAATGCTCGAAGAAGGACTTGTCACTCCTAAGCCGGCAAGGCAGCCCAAGTTCTTGTCTCTAGGAACCGATAACCTCTGGTGCGCATAACACCAAATACAAGGCCATGACATCAGCAAATGCACTGGCTTCCATGAGCTCTCGGTAGAAAAGAAGCATCAGTGTTAGGAAGTTCAAGATAACACAGAAGGACACCCTCGTGTCCCTCTTCCGCTGGACCTAGAAGACCTCCTGACGCCAGCCCAAGGAATCACTGAGCAAGAGGCCCTCTTCATGGCAATGCTCCAACAAGGCCTTATCACCCCCAAGCCTGCCAGTCAGCCTAGGCGTCTCATCCAGGGCACAGAAAATCTCTAGTGCCCATACCACCAAGTATGGGGCCATGAACTCAACGAATGCTCTGGGTTCGAAGCTATAATCGTAGAGAAAGTCCAGGAAGGCCACATCATTTGTGCAATTCTCCCAGAACATGCCAAGTCGTTGCTCCCATTCCAAAGGAATCCACACTATCGGCCCCTCCTAAGTACACACTGAACCCTTCAGACCGTTCGACCTCTCTGCCCTAGAAAGTCCACCATGGGCGGAGAAGGCTCAAATCCTTGAAATGTGAGGCGGTCTACCAAGCAAGGGCTACTCGCCAGCCTGATAGAGCGATCTAGACACCCCCTCAAGGATTCCAAAGGAGACGGTAGGCACCTAGGTCAGCCCACTGAAGGAATCATCCTCCTCAACCACAAGTCGAGGAAGAATTCCTCAGGCCCCTTCCTCCACTACTGACTTTGCAAGACTTTATCCCAAACGCAGCTCACCTTGTCCTTTTGTCCAATCAGGCGGACATCGTATAGTAAACAACAGCTCGAGATTCCCCCAACATAGGTGACGACGCAAAAAGCACCCCAAGATGATCAAACCCGGGGTAAGACCTAAAATATCCCTTGCGCACATCCAATTTCGATAACGGCATAAAAAGCTGCTCGAAACGTTCTAACTCTTATTCTCCTCCCTCCTCTTCTATTTTCTCCGTGGGTGCAGCTACACGGTGTCATGACTTCGACACTCTAAACAAAGAGTTCGGAGACACTAGCAACCATAGCAAGAGCGCCTCTGAGAGATGCTAACTCGGGCAACTGGATTCTTAATAGTCGCCAATGCCCTGTCAACCTGAGCATAGACCGAGTCATCTTCAAGTTCCACTCCCACAGGGCCTGCCACATGATGCAAATGCATGAAGTGTCACCCAGCTTAGGGCAAGCACCAAGTGATCCAAATCACGAGGTGTGGACTCCCCGTTCAAAGTTGTCCCTTCCATCACCTGGACTAGCCAGAGACCGGTACTCTCCCACACTGAGCCCCTCTTAGAAGCTGAGAAGTCCGAATCAATGAGAATGAAAATCCCGGTGAGTCTCCTAACGAGGAACTCCAGGAAGCTCCAGAAGAGTGGGAAGAAGGCCGTCAGGCCACGACTGATGAGCTTTAAGAGATCAACCTGGGGGACGAGGCCGACCTAAGGCCAACATTCATCTTAGCAAAAATTTTCCCAGAGAAGAAAGAGAGTTATATCCCCATCCTACTAAAAAATCAGGACATCTTTGCCTAGCACTATCATGAGATGTCTGTCTAGACCCTCAGGTTGTTGTTCATCGCCTTGGTATTGATCCAACCATCAAACCCATGAAGCAGAAATCAAGAAGGTTTCGACCCGAGCTCGAGATGCAGATCGATGCTGAGGTGAACAAGCTTAGGCAAGCAGGATTCATACGTGAATTCAAATACCTAAAATGGCTGGAAAGTGTTGTCCCAATCAAGAAGAAGAATGGCCAAATCAGGCTCTGTATTGACTTTCACAATTTGAATACTACCTACCCTAAGGATGACTTCCCCCTCCCGTTCACCGAGAAAATGGTTCACTCCACGACTCATTGCCAAATCTTCTCCTTTATGGATGGGTATTTCGATTATATTCAAATTAGGATGGCTCCAGAAGACGAGGAGGCCACTGTGTTCTTGACCCTAAGAGGTGTCTTTTGCTACATTATGATGCCTTTTAGGTTAAAGAATGCTGGTGCCACATACCAACGAGCCATGACGATCATGTTCAAGGACATGATCCACCGGGAGGTAGAGTGTTATGTGGATGACCTGGTGATGAAATTTGAAACAATGGACGCCCACATACAAGACCTCAAAAAGCTATTCGAATGACTGCGAAGTCACCAACTCAAGATAAACCCCTGAAATGCGCCTTTGGCGTACGCTCATGAAGGTTCTTAGGGTTCATCATGAGGTATGGAGGACTAAAGATCGAGCCGGTCAAAATCAAGGCAATTCAGGACATGCCATCACCTGCAACCCTCCATGAAATGTGGTTTCTTTAAGGAAAGCTCACCTACATTTGAAGGTTCATCTCAAACCTTTCAGGGTGATGCAGGCCCTTTTCACATCTCTTAAAGACGGACAGTCCCTTCATATGGGATGAGGCTTGCCAAGCTACACTCAATGATATTAAGCAATACATATTGAATCCTGAAGTCCTCACTACACCAGTGATGGGAAGACCTCTCATCCTATATGTTACCGCTCTTGATGAGTCACTCAAGGCATTCCTAGTGCAAAACAATGATGGAGGGAAAGAGACAACGCTCTATTATCTTAGCCGCATAATGCAAGGGGCTGAGAAGAATTAGTCTCCCATCGAGAAGATGTGTCTAGCCTTGATCTTGGGTACATAAAATCTGCCATTATTTGTTCAGTCACAAGGTCAGGTTAATCTCCAAGGCGGACCCGGTCAAGTTCCTTATGACCCGGTCATACTTGTCAGGATGTTTGGCTAAGTGGGCATTATTACTGATGGAGTTTGACATCATGTATGTACCACCGAAGGAAGTCAAAGCTGAAGCCCTAGCAGACTTCCTCGCAGCTCACCTAGTTCCTTCAAAATCTCCCCTGTTGAATGACCTCCCAGATGAAGAATTTTTCTGTACGGCGCTAACTCAGCTGTGGGAAATGTACTTTGATAGAGCATTCCAGTCTGATGGAGGGGGTCTTGGAGCTGTGTTCTTAAGTCCCGATGGCAAAATGATCCCTCTATCCTTCTCACTTGCAGAGGTGTTTTATCATAACAAAGCCTAGTATTAAGCCCTCATAATTGAATTGAAAATCGCTCAAGAGCTAGATCTGGAACACCTGAACATCTTCGACGACTCTGAGCTGGTCATTCGGCAGCTTAAGCGGAAAGACACCCTCGAGCCTTATCATGACACAGCCAAATCCTACATGGACCGGTTTGAAGATTTCTCCCTGAGTCATATCCCTTGAAGGCTAAACTCGTAGGCTGATACACTCTCAAACCTCAGTGCCACCATTCAATTGTCTTCATCAGGTCCCACTCCAGTCTGGGTAACCGAATGAGACACATTAAGTTAAGAGCCGACGTTGACGCAGATGACGACAGGGGTATCTTCCCTAAATGCATGCCATACCCATTTAGGCCACTCCTAGCAGCTAAGGATGTTGTTCAAGCAGAGCACGAAATGTCTCAAGGAAAAGGATCCAAGGACAAGGAGTGGGAGCCCGAATTCTTCGACCCAATGTGTGAGGAGGTTCAACAAGTAGAGGACAGGAGGAAGCCTATCATGAACTTCATAAAGTATGGAAGACTACCTCAGGATCGGGCAGAATGCCACCGCATTAGACGAATGTCCACCAAGTACATCCTTGTCAATAGAGATGTCCTCTTTCGTCAGTCATTTGACAGAATTCTCCTCAGATGAGTCAACATACAAGAGGCAAGCAAAGTACTCTAAGAAATGCACTCGGGTATCTATGGGCTGCATCAGTCCGGCCCTAAGATCTACGAGCACATACGCAGACTCGGCTATTACTGGCCTTCCATGGTGGTTGATGCCCAAAATTATGCCAAAAGATGCCAGGTGTGTGAGATTCACTCAAGCCTCATTCATCAACCCCCGGAGCCTCTCCACCCTACAGTGACATCGTGGCCCTTTTCCCAATGGGCTATGGATAATGTAAGACCCATCGATCCCCCTTTTGCCTTGGGCCATGCCTTCATTCTGGCAGCAATAGACTACTTTTCCAAATGGGCTGAAGCGATCCCTCTCAAGCAAGTTACAAGGACCGAGGTATCCAACTTCATGGGTCATCACATCGTCTACCAATTCTGAGTTCCGGACCGGATAATCTCTGATAATGGCCTTCAGTTCAAAAGTCATCATGTTGATCGCCTGGTCAGCCAGTTTCACTTCGAGTGGAAGTACTCGACTATGTACTACCCTCGAGCTAGCGGATTGACTGAGGCGTTCAACAAAACTCTGTGCGGGATACTCCAGAAGTCAGTTTCAAAATCAAAGAAAAATTGCCATAAGAAACTGCCTGAAGCTCTGTGGGCTTATCGCACCACTACTCAAAATGCTACAAACTCCACTCCTTATTCCCTGGTCTAGAGAAGTGAGGCAGTCTTATCCCTTGAGGTTCAAATACCCTCACTCCATGTCGTTATACGTCAGGGACTAACTGAAGGCGAGAGGATCAAACTCTGTTACCAAGAGTTGGATGCCGTTGAAAGAAAGAGACAAGAGGCCCAGCAAAACCTCGAGCTCAATCAAGGAAGAATGAAGCGAGCCTTTGACAAATCTGTCAAGGTTCGCTCATTCTCTCATGGGGATCTTGTCCTAGCAGTCAAGAGACCAATTATCATGCACCGACGCCGCAAAGGAAAATTCAAGCCCAAATGGGAAGGTCTGTCCATAGAAATAAAAGGTCACGCCAAACGGGGCCTATGTACTGGCAAACTTGGATGGAGGAGAGGCGATACCCTCTATCAATAGACGATACCTGAAGAAGTACTATCCTTGACGTATCCCTAAAAAGGTGGTATGTGCAGCAAGAAAAAGAGGGAAATGAAAAAAAAAAGAACAGCAATCCATTTCAAAGGAAGTTCGATTTTTTTCATTGCATTAAAAAGAGTTACAAGTTACAATCAAAGGCCCATTACTAGGGAAGTTACAAAGCTCTTGCATTTGTGGACAACTACAGACCTAAAAGAATCACTCTCCTCACGAAGGAAAAGAAAAACCACTTGGAGAAGTTAGCTTCAGTGCCACTAAAGAGGATGGTTACTGGTCAAAGAAGATGCTAACCGTTTCCGAGTCAGCTTCAATTCATCTGATGAAGCGTGGTTGGCTTCCAAGGGACCGACCCACGACGAAACAACATAGACTTCACGGCTGCGCTGGAAGATTTGGCTTCCAAAAAAACCGCGGTGGCACAGACTTCTCATTTGCCATCACTCTTGACCGCCACGAGACATCGCCATCCATGATCATCATCACGTGTGAATCAACACCATGCACAACCATCGTTGTGCGCAACATAATGTCACGTTCTCTTGAACACAGCTATCACCGTATGTGGTCTAGGGATGCTTGAATACGACACCGCATATGACTTAATGTCATGCTTGTCTTTGTCATACCTTAGTTCCCACCATTCCTAATTCCCATAAGGCATTAACCCTTGTGCTTCCATGGTTTCCCCAGCTACTTGCCCACGGTGACCATTCATCTTCTTGTGACCTTTCATTTCCTCCACAACCTTTCGGATTTATTCGAAAACACTCCTCTATCAACCAAATAATCCCGTCCAATTGTGTTCTTTCCCCTACCGATGTTTCTCCTTTCCATCGGGAATCCACTCCAACCCACTGGAAGTCACCAGAAGACTTCTCTGCAAACCTACGGGTCTGCCCTTTGCCCTGGTTTCCCACTTCAGCAGTTCACGAAAGCTCATCTGAATTCCATTGAGCTCAATGCAGCCCCTTCTTTTATCCTCTAACAACTAGAGGACTGTTAGAGCCCTCTGGACTCTCTGTGACCTCCTCAGTAGCAGAACGACCGTAGGAGCACTCGACCGGCAGGGCACCTTTGTAAATCCTGCCAAGGCCCTGAGAAGCCCTCTTCCTTGCTCAGAAAGCTTAGGCACTTGTCGAAAAGTGTTCGCAATCACCTTGCAAAGCTTCGCACATTCTAAAGCTCGTCAGAAAAACTCCTAAGGGACTGTCTCTGCGAGTTTTGGTCAGAAAATTCTGCCAAAAAATCCCTAACCAAAGGCTCTAGCTCTCTCTCTAAAAACTATTTTACCCTTCGATAAAATAGTGAATAGGGTTTTCCCCCTTTTATACCTAACGATGCCATAAACTGACCTCGATAAACATGAAATGACATTTCAGTCCCAAGTTCTTGAGGGCAGTAAGACCAGGCCGGGTAGGGTTAAGCTCGCGATCCGAAAAGGTCATCGCCACAAGCTTCATTCAAAGGTGAACACTGCGCGCTCCATAAGAGGACTATCACCATGCACCTTGTCAGGAGGCTATCACCGCATGCCTCGTTAAGGCGTCATCGCTGCACGCCTCGTCAAGAGGTCATCACCACGTGTTTCGTCAAGAGCTATCATCGTACGGGTCAACAAGGGGCCTAAAGCCGCATGCGCCATCCGACACTCAGTTCCACGAGGATGCCATGACACTCTCAACCGGACCATCGTCTTGTACTCTCAAGTTCATCCCCTGCACCATAGCTTAACTCCTCAGGGAGTCTAGCCTCCGGTGACGGCTCTACTACCCATGGAGTCGCATTCCCTCACCATGCTGCATGACCTTAAACTTTACGGCCAAGGTCAAGTTGCACGACCTTAAACTGCATGGTCCGAACTATATGACCTTAAACTGTAGTGGTGGTCTAGTTGCACAACCTTACACTGCATTGTCCTCGTTTCATGACTCTAAACTGTAGCGAAGGTCTAGTTGCACGTCCTTAAACTACAAGGTCCAAACTATATGACCTTAAACTGTAGCGGTGGTCTAGTTGCATGACCTTAAACTACATAGTCCTCATTTCAAGACTCGAAACTTTAGCAAAGGTCTAGTGGCACGACCTTAAACTGCACGGTCCAAACTACATGACCTTAAACTGTAGTGGAGGTCTAGTTGCACGACCTTCAACTGCATAGTCCTAACTGCATGACTTTAAACTACATAGCCATGCTTCGAGCTACAATACCCTAAAACGTGTAATGCATGGCGCGACAAATGGCCCATGCGCACAGCTCTAGCAGAGAGATAGACCACTCCTTCGTTAAAAGGGTATCTCAATAACATCCCCAGTGGAGTTAGATGCACACAGGGGTCGTACCTACCCCCTTAACCCCCAATGGGTATGTTCCGCACCAACATCCCAGTAAGGGTCACATTCTATTGCCACCCGCTATCCCTAGGGAGTTAGGGCCATCCTTATCCCTTCAAACCTCAATGAGGTTCATATGTGCTCTAGCCTGTCCTCCTCAATAGAGTTACATACACCCCATTGCTCATTATCCCCGTGGAGTCACAATGGTCCTCCTAACCCCTAGTGAAATCTCTTTCATCTACCACTCCTCGAGTGCTGCCATCTCCATCTAAAACTCTCTTCTTGTGTACAGTCTTAACCACCTTTATCCCGAGTAAAATAGCTATCCACAATTCATCCCCCATGTAGCCTTACCTACATGACGACCCACACCCTGGTCCATGCTGCATGACGTTAAACTGCATAGCTATGGTCCGTGTTACATGACCTTAAACTGCACAGTCGTGGTCCAAACTATATTACCATAAACTGTAGCGGAGGTCTCGTTGCATGACCTTAAACTGCATGGTCTTAGTTGTATTACTTTAAACTACATAACCACGACGCAAGCTATATGACCTTAAATCATAGTGCTCGTCCTAGCCGCATGACGTTAAACTGCTTTGCCCAGGTCCAAGAGACATGACCTTAAAGACGCCCCTACATATGTGCACACACCTTTTACGTGCATCTTCGTGCACGTCTTCCCTAACTTACCAGTTTGTGTGCGCACTCCACATCCATTTCCTCCTTAGTGAGTCTACATATGCGCACACACGCCCTTTGCGTGCACCTTCACACATGCCTTTCCTAGCCAGCCCATTCATGTGCTCGCACCACCTTCACCATCATTACCACCTTTCCCCAAGTGAGTCTTACCCATGCTCACCAAACAGTGAACCCTTTCGCAAGCCATACTTGTCGTTAGCTAGTGGGTCACCATTGCTCACCCAGCATCTAGGCATCATCAACTCTTCACAAGGCAACTTCATGCCATCTTCCCAAGTGATTACAGCGACCTGAGAGGTTTGAGAGGAACCTGCAGATATAAGTCAGCTGCCCTTGGAGAGATCGCAGCTCTGACAACGTTGTTGGTGATGACATTTCTTGGATTGCCTTGATCTTGACTAGCTCAACTTCTAGCCCCCGGTGTCTAACAATGAACCCCAAAAGAACTTTGTCGAATGCATGCCAAAATTGCATTTCAGCGGGTTCTTTTGGAGCTGATGAAGGCATAATCGTTTAAACACCTTTTCAAGGTCTCGCATATGAGCGTCTTTCTCTTTGGATTTTACCACCGAATTATCTACATAACATTCCACCTCTTTGTGCATCCCTCAACATGCTCCTCACACTCTAACAAAAATGTGAGAAAGGAAGTTCAACATATATAATGCATAAGTCACAATCACCTTTCTTAAAGTAGAGTAATAGAGACAACTGATCACAATTACAGTTAAAAGCTTATGTAGAAAGTGTAAATAAGCCAGGCAAACAAATCTATCTACTCCTAAAGTAGAACCCACATCGATTAGGCTAAGCCAATCCCGAACATGGGACTTGTACCCTCACTCAGGAGGGCGGACCATGACAATTGGAAGACACACTTTATATGGTGCTCACACACACACACATCCTCAATGTGCTATGAGGTTTTCAATAGGCAGCGGCCTAGCAAGACACTACTAGCAAGACATTACCCTCTTCTTGTGCCCTTTTGCTGAAAGGGTGTTACACTACCATTATGTGACCCAATGTGTAGTGCCCACATAGATCTAGGGGACGTGACCCTCCCAACTACTCACATCCTGAGTCTTGTCCTATCATGGGGAGTCAAGGAAAAATCACAGCTGCCAGCACCATCATTCACACAGTAGGTGCTTTTTCACAACTTACATAAGCATCATGATACCATCATTCACACAGTAGGTATCCATTCACATTAGAAAAAGCATTATGATATCATCATTCACACAGTAGGTATCCATTTACATATAACAGAAGTATTATGATACCATCATTCACATAATAGGTATCCCTTCACATATAGCATAATCATTATGATACCATCATTCACACAATAGGTATCTATTCGCATATAGGATAAGCATTATGATACTATCATTCACAAAGTAGGTATCTATTTACATATAGCATAAGCATTAAGATACCATCATTCACACAGTAAGTATCCCTTCACATATAGCCTAACCATTATGATACCATCATTCACACTGTAGGTATACATTCATATATAGCATAAGCATTATTAAGATCATGCAATTCATATCGCAATAGGGCATTCATCATAATCATGCTTCCATGTCATAGCAAATCATAACTTCACCATCATGCATGCCTACGTGCGCTCACAATTGGGATCTTAACTTTTGGACCTTTTAGAGTTTGAGGATGGCTCCAAAATCAATTTCGTAGCAAGCACCTATCCTTTTCTTAGGAGTGGTTTAAAGACAACAATATTTCATTTGACATCTTAAGGTTCAAGGAAATGAGGGTTAACTAACTGCCCCCAGCTATGTACAGTGGACAGCAATGTGCCCTGCTTCAAATCATTATAACGTTCAAATTGTAAGGCAAGATATGGTGGGTACACAATAAAAGTTGAAGCCAAGACGTATATATTTCTAAAAAACTAAATTTTCAAGCATTTGGAGTCTATTTGGTGGTTCAAACGTTCATGCAAAATAAGGTGATAGTTCTGAGTTTTATCAATACTACCCACAATGACATACCTTCATAAAACAAAGTATTACTTTCCATCTAGGAAGCTTCTCAAAATAGTTTCTACATGGAAATTTTAGTATATTAAAAGATCTTTCAAATGGCTCTGGTTTTACCAAAAATGAACTTCATTTGGTTAGCTGAAATCAGTGGCCATAGTGGTATTAATGAAAAATCCAGGAAAACAGCCAATAATAATATACCTTCCCATTTTGAAATATAACTTCACTTTTGTAAAGAAATTCAGCAATGGGTAAAAACAAACATTTTACTATACTCGTATATCTTTCCAATGGGGTGGTTTGAGGTTAATCGGACCCAACTTGACTGTTTAAAAGCCTCCTACAAGAACATGCAAACTTCTGGAATTTCACAGTGGCATAAAACATGTCTCAAGCATACATTCCATGATCTTCATTTCATGGTGAGGCACATGATAACAACCATTCTCTCACAATGGGAACACACACATAATCATGCATAGCATGCATTTCTTATAAAATATAAGAATAAGGCATTCATTCTTGGCATTCAACATTATCATAGAACAAGAGCCCCAATTTCTAAATAAAAAGGCGTAAGGATTTTCTTACATCAAATACACTTTCATTCTCATTTTACATGCATAAATTCCATGCATCCTTACGACTATCATGTAATGGTGATGGATCCACTTACCTAAACAACAATGGTGTCCTTTCTACTTTTCTTCTCATGGCTGTCAATGACCCAATTATGGCTGCTCACGAACAGTCACTTCTTCCCACCTTATGTCTTAGAGAGTGAGAAAATGATTGACAAGAGTGACGAAGGAGGCTTAAGTACTCTTAGGTTGAGGTGGCTGGCCAAGTGTCACCAAAAGACTGTAAAATCTAGACATGTGGCACTCAATTAGCATGCATTCAACAAGTGGCATACTTAACTCATGCACGTCAGAGACACAACCGGCGCTGGCACTCAATCAAGCCAACGCTCGCCTCTTCACACAAATCCACTCGACGCTGGCTCTTCCAATCGGAGCTGGCCTCGTCTCCAACTCACCCACCACTGGCACTTCGAACCGGCGCTAGCCTCTTCACACAAATACGCCCGGCGCTGGCCTCTTCTCCAACTCACCCAATGCTCGCACTTCTAATTGGCGCTGGCCTCTTCACACAAATCTAACTGGCATTGGCTCTTCCAACCAGCATTGGGCTCTTCTCCAACTCACGCGGTGCTGGCCTCTTCCCACAAATCCATCTGGCGCTGTCTCTTCCAACCAAAGCTGGTCACTTTCTCCTCTTCTCAGCCGGTGCTGCACTCAAACCAATCGGTACTGGCACTCAACTTTAGCCTCCCTATCCCGCCATACCTTCTAACTGACCAGGAAAAGTTTGGGTCATCACAGCATCCTCCCCTGAAAAGATATTTTGTCCTCAAAATCGTTAGTTGAACAAATGGTCCTACAAGGCCCGGATTTCATCTTCTTCCTTCCATGTTGATTCTTCCCTCGAGTGGTACTGCTATAAATCTCAGACTAGAGGAATCTCCTTGTGACGTAATATCTGGACTCTTCTATCCAGTATATCAACTGGTTGTTTTATAAAAGTTAAATCCTCTCTGATCGAGGTCCGCTCATATTTTAGGACGTGGGATGGATCGGGTTGATACTTTCTCAATAATGACACATGAAACACATTATGAACATTAACAAGTCGGGTGGTAGGGCCTATTGATATTGCATGACTCAAAGGGTCTAATAAATTGTGGACTCAGTTTCCCCTTCTTGCCAATCTCATGATGCCCTTAGTAGGCGATACTTTCAAAAAAACTCGATCACCCACCACAAATTCAAGTTCCCTTCTCCGATTGCCGACATAACTCTTCTGCCAACTTTGATTCGTTCTAAGTCATTCTTGAATTAAAGCGATATTTTATGAGGTCATTTGAACAATCTCTGGTCCCAACATTCTTCTTTCACCGACCTCATCCCAATATATGGGCGATCTACACTTCCTCCCTTACAATGCCTCAGAAGGGCCCATCTGGATACTGGCCTGGAAACTGTTGTTATAAGAAAACTCTATCAAGGGCAAGTGATCATCCCAATTTCCCTTGAAATCTAAAACATAAGCCCTCAACATATCTTTCAGGATCTGTATGGTCCTTTCGGATTGTCCATCAGTTTTGGGATGGAAAGCTATACTGAAGGTAAGTTTGGTCCCCATAGCAAACTGCAGGTTGTTCCAAAACATTGAAGTAAATCTAGAGTCTCTGTCGGACACAATACTAACTGGCACCCCATGCAGTCTTACAATCTCCTTGATGTATAATTCGGCCAACTTATCCATGGTATGAGTAGTACGGACCGGCAAGAAATGAGCAGCTTTAATGAGTCGGTCTATAATGACCCAAATGCTATTACGCCATGAACTTGATCTCGACAGGCCGGACGTGAAGTCCTTAGTTAAGTGCTCTCACTTCCATTCTGGCACAGGTAAGGGCTGTAACTTTCCTGCAGGTTTCTGATGTTCAGCTTTCACTTGCTGACAGGTTAAGCACTTGGATACAAATTGTGCTATCTCTCTCTTCATGTTATTCCACCAAAAGACTCTTTTTAGATCCTGATATATCTCTTTGCTTCCTGGATGCACTAAATAACGGGTGTTATGTGCCTCCTCTAAAATAGCCATTTTTACCTTCTCATTGTTAGGAACACAAACCTGTCCCTTGAATCTTAACATATCATCACTGCCCAAGACAATGTCCTCCTTACCATCCGACCTTCTTTCCTCGAAAATTTTCATGAGTTGAGGATCCTCCGTTTGTGCCACCCTGATTTGCGGAAAAAGATGACTCTATTCTCATATATGAAATTATTCATTTCCCACCATCAAGGGCTAGAGTTGGGTGCCACTCTATTGCATCTTCTAGTAACTTCATCTCTTGGACCATCATGTAAGCCACTAACACCAATGGCTTCCTACTTAAGGCATCTGTCACAACATTGATCTTACCCGGGTGGTAGTTAATGGAACAATCATAATCATTAAACAAGTCCATCCTTCATCTTTGTCTCATATTCAATTATTTTTGAGAAAACAAGTACTTGAGGCTCTTATGGTCGGTGAACACTTTAAACTGAGTTCCATACAGATAATGTCTCCAGATTTTTAGGGAAAAAACTACCGCTGCCAGTTCCAAATCATGGGTGGGATAGTTCTGTTCATTAGGTTTTAACTGCCTAGAGACACAGGCTATAAACTTTCCCCTTTGCATCAATACACACCCAAGCCCTTTGTGTGAGGCATCATTATAAACTACAAAATCTTCATTCCCCTCATGTAAGGTTAATATCGGGGCTGTAGTTAATATTTTCTTCAATTGTTGAAAACTTCTCTTGCAATTATCTGACCACACAAACTTGACTTGCTTTTGGGTTAAGAGGGTTAGGGGAAGCACTGTCTTCTAGAATCCCTCTATAAAACTCCGAAAATACCCTGCCAGTCCTAGGAAACTGCAAACTTCAGATACACTCATCGGTCTCTCCCATTTAAGCACAACCTCAATCTTGCAAGGATCAACTGCCACCCCATCTTTGGAAACAATATGCCCAAGGAAAGTCACGCTTGGAAGCCAAAACTCACTCTTATTGAGCTTAGCATAAAACTTTTCCGCCCTTAGAGTTTGGAGGACCATTCTTAAATGTTGTTCATGATCTGTCTGATTCCTGGAATACCCCAAAATATCATCAGTAAAGACCACCACAAAATCATCCAGATGGGGCCTATAAACTCTATTCATCAAATCCATAAAGGCAGCTAGGGCGTTCGTCAATCCAAATGGCATGACTAGAACTCGTAGTGGCCATAACGAGTCATGAATGCGATCTTGGAGATATCACATTCCTTAACATGCAGTTGGTGGTACCCAAACCGAAGGTCAATCTTTGAAAATACTTGGGTCCCTTGAGTTGATCAAACAAATCATCAATTCTGGGCAACGGGTATTTATTCTTTATTGTAACCTGATTCAACTATGTATAATCAATGCATAGCCTCAAAGACCCGCCTTTCTTTTTCACAAATAGAACTAGTGCGCCCCATGGTGACAAGCTAGGTTATACCCAAAGTAACCGTCCATGAAGGAAAAGATTTGTCAGTGAGCCCTTAAGTCGATGAGCATCTCGGTGAATGGCAACGAGAAGTCATCCTTGGGACAGGCAGTATTTGAGGTCGTGGAAGTCAATAAAGCTTGCTTGCTTGAGTCTGGTAACCTCGGCATCTATCTGCATCTCGAGGTCAGGCCTGAACCTTCTCGATTTTTGTTTGAAGGGTTTGATAGTCGGATCGATGACGAGATGGGGAACATCTACTTGAGGGTCTAAGTCCGGCATCTCATGATAATGCCAAGCAAAGACGTCATGGTTTGCTTGCAAGAGCATAGTGAAATCCTCTTTCTCTTCTGGAGACATATTCGTTGAAATGAAAGTTGGTCTGGGATCTGCCTTGTCTCTAAGATTTATTTCTTCGAGTTCGTCAGCTGTGGCCTGACCACCTTCTTCCCATTCTTCTTGGGTTTCTTGTAACTCTTCCTCATTGTTCTGAGAGGCCTTTTCACCAAATTCATGCACAAAGACCCATGACCCTGACATCTCTGTCTCCGATAGGGCTCCAGGGTTGGTCATGCTTCCTGCGTTTTGCTCAAACCAAGTGAAGGAGATGTCAACTCCAAATGTAGAAAACGCATCAGGTTGGAGAAACTTGTCTGAACAGTTAGGAGGAAATTGAGCTTGAGTGATGGTGACGTGAAGAGTATCTTCGTACGAATCACACAGTATTTGTATGGATGCCAGGAGTATTTGCTTCCAGCCAGCTGGTTCTTCACAGACTTGTTTCATATGGAAAGCTTCCTGAGAATAGAGGCTTTGCCCTTTTGATTCTCTCAGTCTCTGCTCAAAGTCAGGCTCAGTGGGCCACTGGGGTTTCTTTAGCTTCGAGTTCTTGTGCTTCTTTGAAGAAGGTCGCTTTGCCTTGGATTTAACTACCAGGGCATCAACAACTGTTAGGAATCCTACTGCCAGTGCCAGGGTCTTTCTCAATTGTTTTCGTTGTGTCCTACTTATATTGATTCTTTCAAATTCTCGGTCAAAGCCTCAAAGTCTGGTCATAGCAAGATTGTACCTGCAAGGAACGTAGAAGAGGGAGAATGAGAAGTAGGAGAAGAAGAAGGATAAGGGTCAGAAGGTGGGGGACTCTTAAGGTCGTTTCCCTCATCAGATCGATCTGGGTAGCTTTTTACATTAGGGTTGGATAGGTGCAGGGGGTTTTTTAGGTCTTTCCCTTGCTTAGACCATTGGGGAGTGCTTTTAACATCGTTACCCTCATTAGACGTATGCTGGATGGAAGATGATACGGGAACATCTTCTTGACAGGATGAAGAAGGAAGAAGGATCGTGCCAGGGATAAAGTCCAGTAAAGTTGGCAGTGGGGGAAGGGGCATGAGAAATTCCTACTCAACTGGTGGTTGAGCGGTCTTATTTCTCTGGCGAGCAACCCTTCGCGTGCGCCTCCTTCTGGTTTTCTGAGGTGGTGTTTGAATCGTCTCACTAGGCTTGCGAATAACCCTAGTTTGGCAAACTGCTTCTCGTCTTAAGGAGTTGAGTCTGCTTCACTCGTGGTGGACTATCCATATATGGGAAGTCAAGGGTTCGATGGAGTCCGAGTAATTGATAGGAAGGTCCTCCTTTGTGAGATCTCCTTGCCTCGATAGAGGAATGACTTGGGGATCACTTACGAGGATATTTTAAAACTCTTGACACTCCCGCATTTTCTTTGCGAATATATCAAGGAAGCTTGTACATTCTGACAGGTAATGGCCTCTTATCTAATGGTACGAGCACCAACGATCTTCAGTCCCCATAACAAGGTGACAGGGTTACCTTGCCTGCTTCGGTGTGATTATGCCTTCCTGAAGCATTATAATGAAGAAGGCGTAAAGGGTGGCAGGCATTTCGTCTTCCTCTTGAATGGTTACTGCATAGGGGGCCTCGGCTGCCCCAAAGGCCTTCTATAAATCTTCAAGGCCCTTCTGAATCAGGGACTGGATAATATCTTTCAGCATGTAGTAGTCATCTGTGGGATGATTGTAGGCACAATAATTCGCCTAAGTGTCAAGGCCAGGTTCCTCAGGGGACTTGGCTTCTAGAAGCTGGATCATATTTTGTTCCAATAATAACTATAACAGTGTAAGGACCCATTCCTTCTCAAAGGGATAAACCTTGTTCCTATGCCTGGTGAAATAATCACCCTGATCAAGGTTGGCTAGTGGGGGTACCTGATTGTACGACTGTTGTTGCTTGTCAGCCTGAGGTCTTACCTTTGCCATGCTTACCCCTTTGGAGAGGTCCAAAGTTTGGGAGGGAGCCTTGTTTGAATCAGTGACCATAACGGTTGCACTGATTACCCCTTTCTGTTGGCTGCCCCATGTGTTACTCTGAAAGCTACCATTGCCCCAGTTGTTTGCTGCGCTTGTAGATGGTTGTCGTGTCCTACCATGGTGGCGTGATAAACTTTCTATGCGAACTAATTTAGAGATCAACTCTCACATGGAGGACGGATTAGAGGCCTCGACATGTAGAGCGATCTTGGGTTGCATGTTCCGCACGCAAGTTTGGACAGCGTCCTTCTCAGGCATAGGATTAGGATGGCGAGAAGCCAAAATTCTCCATCTTGATATAACTGATCCTCAAGCTCATCAGGGTCTTGAGTCAGGGTGAGAAGTTCGATAGTTTGAACCTCTCTCTCGACCTCATAGAAGCGTTGATAGAATGTTTTCTCCACCTCCTCCCATGTATACATTGAGTTTGGAGGAATTCGGGCATACCATTGAAATGCTGGGCCATCAAGGGTCTCAACAAATTGTCGGAGATGAGGTTTCCTGTCAGCCACTGTTTCTCAACATGCTTCTTGAAAGTGGGCAATTGCGTCGGTTGAGCTTGTCCAACGCCAGCGCTGACAGTGATCAAATCTCTCGCACATACCACGAATATCAATCATGATACCTCGAACTTAGCTGCGCCGACTGACAACCATCTCCACGTCCTTCAGCACTGTCTCACACTTGCACGATTGACAATTGTCACCACGTCCCGTATGCCTCCCCTGCGATGGTTCACCTCCACGACGGTTCGCCTCCACCAATCGTACACCATCCATGACGGTCCACCTCCCCTAACTGTTCGTCTCCTGCCGAAACTTCTGCTACATGACCGAAAAACCTACTGAAAAACTTTCCCACTGATGTTTTTGGACTGGACAACACCAATAACTCACAAAATATTTCACAAACTTCTTTAAGTTCCCTGAAACGTCTACAACACCACTAATAGTGTCTGAAAGTGGAGACATTCCCTAGGAAATTTCTTAAAAACTCTCTAAAAAACTCCAAAAACACATGGAAATGATCACAGTTTCACTTCTCGCCTTGTCTACCAAAACCATGGCAATCGGAACCTCTTCCCCTCACAATCCCCTGTGCTAAAAAGCTCTCCCACCAATTTCATCAAATTCTTGGCAAAAACTTCACCGAAAGCCTTCTCTGCAAAATTTTTGTTGAACTCCCGCTGCTCGCCGGAACTTCAACCGAGCACTATCTCCTCACGGTAAAGAAAACTTATGCTTAAGTTTTTTCCCCCCTGTGAAAAATGAGGGAAAATGGGATTTTAACCCCCTTATATAGCCTGCACTACCCTCGAATGCCCTTCACAAACTGGGAATTCCAGTCGCATCCAAGGGAAGCCAAGCAACGATGAGCAAGGTCGTGCATTGGCTCAAGGCCCGAGGTAACTCTCACCGACCCAACCATAGCGTCAGTTAACTTAGCACCAGGTACCTTCCAAACAACCCTAGCACCAATTGACTTAGAGTCGGGTATCTTCCAAACAACCTTAGCACCAGGTGTCTTCAAAACAACCCTATCGCCAGTTGACATAGCGTCAGGTATCTTCCAAACAACCATAGCGTCGGTTGACTTAGCGCTGAGTGCATTTTCAAACACCGATTGACTTAGTGTCGGGTGCATTTTCAAAGCAACTGACTTAGTGCCGAGTGTGTTTCCAAAAGAACCCAGCGCCAGTTGTGTTTTTGAGAACTTAGCGCTAGTTGAACACTCGCCAAAAACCACTAACGCTACACCTGGAGCCAGTCATATTTCAAGCAGCCTATTGTTACGTACTCCAGGTTGAAGTCTTGTGCATCCTACCACTTATCCTTAGTGAGGGTGCAATCAAGTCGTGACCTGCCATCCCCAGTGATGTTGCACCCAGTTTGCTGCACCTAAACTATGACCCATCATCCCTGATAGAGTCAAGAGCTATCCCACATCCCCGTAGGAGTCGCACCCATACTGCAACTTATTATCCCAAGTGGAGTTAGGGTAATTTTTACCGCTTCAATTCCTGGTGGATCTGTTTCACACCAAGCTAACTTCACCACAGGGAGTAAGCTTGCCCCACCTAAGCCATAGTGAAGACCGCCTTTATTGGCCATCCTTCATCAAGTCACCATTTCCATCTGAGCCCTCTGCTTGTTTATCGAATTAACCATTTTATCCCTAGAGAATTGGATTGCCATCCACAGACCTATTCCCCATAGAGCTCCACCTACATGGTTACCCACACAATGGCCAAGTTTAACGACCCTAAACTACATGTTCCAAACTTTATGACCTTAAATTGTAGCAAAGGTCTAGTTGCATGACCTTAAACTGCATGGTACAAACTATATGACCTTATACTGTAGCAATGGTCTAATTGCATGACCCTAAACTGCATGGTCCAAACTATATGACCTTAAACTGTAGCGGTGGTCTAGTTGCACGACCTTAAACTGCACAGCCATGCTCCAAACTATATGACCCTAAACTGTAGCAGAGGTCAAGTTGCACGACCTTAAACAACACGGCCCTAGGTTTATGAATTTAAACTATATAACAACGGTCCAGCTATATGACCTTAAACCATAAAGCTCATCCAGGCCGCATGATGATAAACTTCTTTGCACAGGTCCAGGAGGCATGACCATAAACAGTAACATATATCAGGCAATGCAATACGCCCAGTGCATGCCGAGAAGTCACACATAGCTTATCACCTCATGCACACTGCATGAGAAGTTACATGTTCCAGGCAATGTGATACACACAAGCCATGCCGAGAAATTCCCATATCATTAGAATTGTCATTATGCACAGCTGGTCGTCCAATACACTCAAAGCACACCAGTATCTTAGTATGCTGGTACCATCATTCACACAGTAGCTACCCATAAACATAACACGTAAGCAGCACGGTGCCATCATTCACATAGTAGGTACCCATACATATAACACATAGGCAACACGGTACCATCATTCACACAGTAGGTACCCATACACATAATACATAGGTAGCATGATACCATCAGTCACACAGTAGGTATCCATTCACGTATCACATAGGTAGCATGATACCATCATTCACACAGTAGGTACCCATACACATAACACATAGACAGCATGATACTATCATTCACACAGTAGGTAACCATTCACGTAACATATAAGCAGCACGGTATCAATATTCACACAATAGGCACCCATACACATAGCACATGGGACATCACATTTTAACAGTATCATATTGACAGTACTATAGCAACAGTGATATTATTTCGGTTAAGCCTTACCGTTCAATTTCCTGTCGTCATGGAAATAACCATTAGGGTCGTAATCATTAAACCATTTAGAGTTTGAAGATGGATCCAAAACACATTTTCCTCCTATCTTTCAAATCGAGGTAGTTTGAAAACAATTGGACCTTGTTTGGCTCATCAAAATTTCAAACGAATGAAGATATTTTTCTCTGAAATCTACTAGGCAGTGAAGGCAGTGACATGTCTTTAAAATTTACTTCATAACTCATAATAAAGAAGAAATTCCAAAAAGTGCTCAACATGTGAATTAAAGGTTACTCATGAACTGTTCAAATAGCAGTGGTTTCGAAAAAAATGGACCCCTTTGGCTAGTTAAAATCCATGGCGACAGAGGCATAAATTTGGAGTTTTATAAAAGCTGTCCATAGTGACATATTATTACAATTTCGAAAATTGCTAAACATGTGATCTCAAGCTTATTCAAAAATATTTCAAACGGCAGTGGTTTGGAATAAATCGAGTCTCATTTTATTGTTCAAAACTCTTGACATCAGAGATATCAGTTCTGTGTTTTTACCAAAACTGTCGACGGTGATCTATTGACATGTTTTGAAGTATAACTTTACATAACTAAAGAATCAGAGTAAGGTCAAAACATAAACATCACAATAGACTCATGCATCTTTCAAATGGATATAATTTCATGTCATTTGGATTCTAATAGGTGAAGAAAAGTCTTAGTACAATAGAAGTGATGTTCCTGGAAAGTTTCATAGTCTGATAATAATGATATTCATGCACATTTAACATCATATCTTCCAATCTATCAAAAATATCATGCAGACTCAAAAATATTTCCAATGCAGGTTATTTGAAGCAATTCTGATATCATTTGATAGGCCAACAAAGAGAGACAAAAACCCCAATAATCCCTAGAATTCAACAGTCCAGCCATAATATACCTCGAAGAATAAAGCATAACTTCTAAACTACACAAGATAATCTATGAAACCAATTCTAGCTTAAACTAGACTCACGAGAGCATCAACCCAAAAATTTATAAGCTTATCAGAAATCAACAATGCATAGCATATTATACAAAGGAGCCTAAATTTCTTGAAAAATAGAGCACAAATACGTACATGCAAATCCTATTCTTCCACAAAATTTCTATACAATCTCATACTGATCTCATGCTTAATTTCAAGCTCCATTCATGCCTAACTTATTCTTCATACATGCTTTGATTCATGCTTCATACTAAAACACACAATAACATTATCTACTTACCTTGAGCTCTAAACTTCCTCCAAAACTCCTGCACACAACCACTTCTCCAAGATCCCCAACATAAGACTCTAAGTGTTTTCGAGAGAGAGAGAGAACGAGAGAGAGAGAGAGAGAGAAATGTGGAAAAGAGAGGGCTAAAGCTCTTGAGAAGGGCTGAAAGGGGCTCTATTTATAAAAGAGAAAAGGGCAGCAAATGACAAGTGTCATTCATTCAAAGCTAAATTACATGCATGAGGAGAGAGAGAGAGAGAACAATCATGGAGACATAATGATTATGGGTACAACAAGCATGGGAAAGAAAATGATTTTAAGAGAGAGAGAGATCCTTAGAATACCATGCACTCAATACGTCACGCACGGTGGTCCACAACCGGGGTTTTCCTCTTGCTCAACTCCAACTGGTGTTGGTCTCTCACACAGCTCGAACTGGGACTGGCCTCTCACGCAACTCCAATGGGCATTGACCTCTCACACAACTCCAACTGGTGCTGGCCTCTCATACAACTCCAACCAGCGCTAGCCTCTTACACAACTCCAACAGTGCTGGCCTCTCACACAACTCCAACCGGCGCTGGCCTCTCACTCAACTCTAACGGACGCTGGCCTCTCACACAACTCCAACCGGCGCTGGCCTCTCACTCAACTCTAACGGACGCTGGCCTCTCACACAACTCCAACCGACGCTAGCCTATCCACCCAATTCCAACTGGCACTGGTCTCTCACACAACTCCAACCGGCACTGACCTCTCACACAACTCCAACCTACATTGGACTCTCTTTCCTCTGCCAGGAAAAGTTTGGGTCATCACAAAGGTCTAGTTGCACCACCTTAAACTGCATGATTCTAGTTGCATGCTTTTTAAACTCCATAGCCACGGTCGAGTTGTATGACCTTAAACCATAGTGTGCGTCCAGTTTGCATAACGTTAAACTGTTTCGCACAAGTTCCGACGGCATGACCTTAAACACGGCTTCGCAAAAAAAATAATGAAAAAATAATAGCATGTTGCATACCTGAAAAAGGGAACGCCATGAGTAAAAATGACAGACGGGCATGGTCACGAAACCATGAGTAAAAGACTTCCGTGAATAAAAATCGGGCACGGTGAATACCTGAAAGGGCATCGTGAGCAAAAATGGATGAAAAGGGTGGACATAGTCGGAAGGCTATGGGTAAAAGAATGCCAAAATAAAAAGAAGTTGGTGAAAACCGTCTCTACTGCACCGTTTCTAAAGTTCAAGTGAAAATCCATAAAGGACACTTGGATTAATAAATAAGTTGATGCAACATTCGTCTCAACAGGGGACTTCAGCCCTTACTCAAAAGAAGAAGAATCCCTGATATCATAATATCGGGAATCCAAAAATATGAGCTTTAAGGAAAAGATTATGACAGCTTGAGTCCAGTTGTAAAAAGGACTCGAAAGACAGAAGACTCGCCAAGACGGCAAGACAAGTCTCATGAGGAAGAACATTATTCCTATGAGGTCACTCTAGAAACAAATACTCCAAAGGCAAGAAACTGAGAAAGATAGGGGAGAACCTACTAGAGACATCAGCTCGTATAACTGGCACGACCGGACCTTCGGGATCGACTAATAGAACCTACCCTGACTAGACTCGATAGCCGAGACCCAAAGTGGTACTCTAAATGTCAAACGCAAACCTGGTGTAGCAGCAAATCGTGCATACCAAAGAAAATCAACGATAGGAACGATGCCCTTCTACATGGCACTCAATTGTAAGATGGGCCTGATTCTGACTGACGAGGTCGGTAGAAAATCCTCAGATTTAGAATCACAAATAGTCTGCACGAGGGTGAGGACTTCGATAAGATCCCTCAAAAATGTCTCTTCTCCCCCCTAAAGTCTCTACATACGACCCCACAAACAATGCATCCCTACGTCTGAGCAGCTTAGTCACACCATTGCGTGAATCTTCTAGGCGTTCACGTGGCATTGTGGCTAGGAAGAAAAAGACTAAAAGCCAAAGGAAGTTTTCCAAATGATTTACCTTCTCGCTTCTCTTGAAGAACAACATTCAGTGGGCAAGCTGTTTGAACGTATTTTTCAGCAACTTGGTCCCTAATAGGAAACAGGTCAATAAAGCCTACAAAACAATGGAAATTCTCTACCATGTCAAAAATTGCCCCAGAATTGGTGAAGATCTTCATCAGTACTTCAAAAGACCACCTGCCAAGTTTCATCGCGATCAGACATGTCTAAGGCAGTGAACACAAATAAACAATTTTAGCAAAGTCGATCTTTAGTACCTTGAAATGGACCCCGTAACTAGAGTTATACTTTTAGTGCTACAGAAAGCTGTGGAACCACCGCCATTAGATCTGACACAGTCGAAAACCCCTGTATATCAAGTTTTGGCTTAATCAGGCACTCCAAGACAAAGTTATGAGTAAAAGACTAAAGAGGAGTAGGCCGCACAATATTCCCACGTGGTCCCACTGCACCAAAACACCATTAAAGATGGTTGTTTTTACAATCAAGGGCATTCACTTTCAGGGCCTATATCTCACTCCTTCCAGGTCGAATCGCACCCAAATTTGGTGAGCGTGTTCGTCTCATCAAGATGAACAATTCGATACGTGGTTCCCTCCGTGACGACTCCCGAGTAGAGAGAAAAACTAAATGAAAGTCTCTGATCCATGAAGGAAGTTGAAAAATCTAGCAGTAGCACGCTTTGTTCGATCAACCAGATCACGACACTTGCATACCCGATCGGCACGAAACCAATTGCATTATCTGTGTAAGATCTGAGGCTATCTCTGATCTGAACCTTGCGTACGATGATCGGTTGGATTTCACACACGAAGGCGTCAGAGCTGCTGTAAATTCCAGCCATCGTACTTCAAGATTCCGGTAAAAAACTAAAGACAACAAAATCTTCATCCGGACATGAAATCAAGCTACGTTCGTTGCGACATGATCGTGACAACATGCTTAGTGTGATTCAATGAAGAAATCATGAAGAAACATCACGGAACGACCACACAATTGATTTGAAGTTTTCAAGATTCATCTAAAATTCAAGTCTCATGATCGTGGTTCGAAACATGATTCATGGCTCGAAATAGGCATCAAATCGATCGGCATGCCCAGCCCTACAATAAAACAATAATCTTTCGATCAAACGGCCATCAAAATGACCTTGGGTCAGCCACAGAAGATCACCCAAGTTCTCGGGCATCAACAAGTGCTATTTTGAAATTCCACAGATTGTTAGGCAAGGGCAAAATCGTCCTTTTGCACCTATTTTTAGAATTTCTTTTAATTCAATTAAATTGTAATTATCTTCAATTTTAGCTAGTTTTTTTATGTACACCCATGTTTTAGCCCAATTCTATATGAACATGCAATGCTAAATTGTAAAGGTCTTCGATTCGTTTTTTAATTGATTCAATAAAATTTCCATTCTCGCTTGAGTTCATGAGTATGTCTTAGAGAGGGAAAAGATCATCCTGCACTACTAATTCACATGATATCCATTATCTGTCGTGAGAATATGAATGATAATTACAGAATTGAACAAATGTGAATTCTGATATCCTATATTGTGCCTGCTCTACTTGAAGAGCATCACCATATTCTTGTGACGTAATTGTGATGCATGACTTCGGTTTTATGAGCATGGCTTAGAATTTTGATCTGTGTTGTGCGATAATACTCATAGGCAGGGAAGCATAATGTTAAGATCCACTTATTGGGCTTTTTAGCTCATCCCTTTGCTTCAACCATTGCAGATTGACTACTGCAGGTCGAGAGCGACGGGAGGTGATCGTGTTTGGTAGATCAAAAGCCCACGCTCGACGAGTGGATCCCTGTTCTTGTGACAGTGTTTGTTAGTCGTTGGTCTTGCAGTTGTTGTTATTGAAGTTATGTTTTTTTATGGCAAGCCAGCAATACCTTGGACGATTGTAATATTCTGGATATTGTAGTTGTGAACTTGGAGACTGTTTATGGATATGAATGGTTTCGAATTTATCTTGCTTTTGTTTCGTTTCTGGTGGGTGTTTTAGTTTTTCTTTCGTGGTTTGTTTCTTATAGCGCCTATCATATGTGTTGAGCCACTCTCACCTGAGTGATGTTCGTGACCTCTGTGATCGTGATCCCACACCGTGTCGCCCTCTGGTAAGCGATGAAGGGTCAGGGGGTGGGGTCGTGACAGTTATGGTATCAAAGCAGCCAGGATAGTATCTTTGGCCTAGTGAGTCTTAGAAGTGTCTCTAGACTTGTTTTTCCTCGTTTGGTGACTAGAGTGCGCCTGTGGTAGGTCAAGATGTCAAGAACTCGTATTGATGACGCGAGTCCAAGTAATTAAAATACTAAGGCCCTAGGTGAGTTTTTCAAGTCATAAGGGGCCATGACCCAGATGAAGGAGGAGAATATGTCGGCCTTAACTGCCTCCGACCCAGAACTGTAGGATAATAATTTTATTGAGAAGTTTAAGAAGTTAGGGCCACCCATTTTTTCAAGGCATGGTGGAGTAGAGAAAGCCGAGAGATGGCTGATGCAAGTTGATAAGATCTTTAGGGTCTTGTAATGCACAAATGAGCACAAGTTGAGGCTGGGTACCTTCTTGCTAGAAGGGCATGTCGAACATTGGTGGCGTTCAGCCCAGCAGGCATGGGAAGAAGTGGGGGTTATACCTACATGGGAAAATTTTCTAGAAGCCTTTAATGAGAAATACTTCCCTAACTCTGGTTGAAGGAGAGCAAAGAAGTTGAGTTTATAGAATTGCAATAAGGGAAATTGACTGGGAAGCAGTATGCGGTTAAGTTTTCAGAACTGTCTCGATATGCGTCGCACGTTATCAATATGGAGGCTTGTAAAGAAAGTAAGTTCGAGAGAGGACTCAGACCAGATATAAGGTAGAGGGTAGTATCGGAAAATTTAAAGACCTTCTCCCCACTAGTGGATCTGGTCAGAAAAATAGAGAGAGAATGTAATGAGTACCAGCTAAGAAGGGAGCGGCAGAAGACAAGGCCCCCCGCCTCCGAGAGGTTTTCAAGAGAAAGGAGCCCAGAGATATGGTAAGACTCAAAAAACCTTTCAGGATGATATTAAGCAAAACCAGCCAATGTCATGTGGTTCTTGTGGGATGCTTGGTCACTCGGCTCCCAAGTGCTAGCTGAAGACGAAGCCATGTTTTAAGTGTGCAAGCTGGGCCACTTGATAAGAAACTGCCCTGCGATGGGAGGCAAGCCTAATCCATGGGCTCAAGGCCGAGTGTTTGTACTTGTGGATCAGGAGGCAAAGAGTTTTACCCAAGAGAACCAAGGTAAGCCCCTTTGATAGTTGTTTGAAATGTTGTAATTCTGTTTGTGTCTGATTGCTTTTCTATTATGTTTTGGCATCACTTTGACATGTCAAATAAGTGTTGAATGAGATTTCTTAGCATGCTTTGAGTGTATTGCATGACCATATTATGATTTATGATCTGTGAGTTATGACTATTGCAATATTGTGGTATGTGAGTGACTGACCTACTTTGAGTGTATTGCATGGCCAATGATTTAAAATTGTCGACATGCTTTGAGATGTATTTCATTGTCCGACTTGTGATTGGCATACTTTGAGTATATTGCATGGCCAATGATGTATAATTGTTGACATGCTTTGCGATGTATTGCAATGTCTGACTTGTGACAGGTATGCTTTGATGTGTTTAACCTGTAATGAATTCTGGAGCAATCTCTTTAGTGTTTGACTCTAAATGATGTATTGTGTGTTTTTGTGCTGGATTATTGCCTAGAGAATTTGACTCTCTTGGATGCTTAAGACTTTTGGACGCCCTTCTAGGCGTGAGTTGGTTGAGTATGCTTACCTCAATAGGTTCATTGGAAAGAAGTGTCATGGTTGAAACCCAATTGATTTGATGATCAAGTACACAATTTTGAGGAAAAAATATTTTTTTAGGGGGGGATGATGTGATAACCTAAACTTTTCATGGCTTAGGAGAAGAGAGGTCAGCGTTGGTTGGAGTAGTGTGAGAGGCCTATGCTGGTTGGAGTTGTGTGAGATGCCAGCGCCGGTTAGAGTTGCGTGGATAAGTCAGCGCCAGTTGGAGTTGTGCGAGAGGCCAGCGCCAGTTGGAGTTGCGTGAGAGGCCAGCACCGGTTGGAGTTGTGTGAGTGGCCAGCGCCTGTTGGAGTTGTGTGAGAGGCCAACCCCGGTTGGAGTTCTGTGAGAGGCCAGTGCTGGTTGGAGTTGTGTGATAGGTCAGTGCTGGTTGGAGTTGTGTGAGAGGCCTGCGTCGATTGGAGTTGCATGACAGGCTAGCGCCGGTTGGAGTTGTGCGAGAATCCAGCACCGGTTGGAGTTGTGTGAGTGGCCAGCGCCGATCTGATTTGTGTGAGAGGCCAGCATCGGTTGGAGTTGTGTGAGAGAACAGTGCAGGTTGTGTACCACGGTGCGTGAGTGGTTGAGTGCATGGTAGTTTAGGGAGCTATGTCTCTCTCTCATAATCATTTTGTTTCCCATGCTTGATGTACCGATAGTCATAATGTCTCCATGCTTGTTCTTTCTCTCTCTCCTCATGCATGTCATTTAGCTTTGCATGAATGACACTTGTCATTTCCTGCCATTATCTCATTTATAAATGGAGCCTTTCTCAGCCCTTCTCAAGAGCTTTGGCCCTCTCTCTCCCCCATTTTCCTCTCTCTCTCTAAAACACTTAGAGTCTTATGTTGGGGAGCTTGGAAAAGTGGTTGTGTGCAGGAGTTTGGGAGCAAGTTTAGAGCTCAAGGTAAGTAGATCATGTTATTGTGTGCTTTAGTATGAAACATGAATTGAAGCATGAGTTTAAGCATGTATGAAGAATGATTTAGGCATGAATGCATCTTGAAATTAAGCATGAGATCAGCATGAGATTGTATAGAAATTGTGTGGAAGAATAGGATTTGCATGTATGTATTTGTGCTCTGTTTTTTTAGAAATTTAGGCTCCTTTGTATAATACGATATGCACTGTTGTAATTTCTGTTAAGCCTGTAAGTTGGTGGGTTGATGCTCTTGTGAGTCTAGTTTAAGCTAGAATTTTTTTCATGTGATTATCTTGTGTTGTTTAGCAGTTATTCTTTGTTCTTCGAGGTATGTTATGGCTGGACTGTGGAATTTCAGGGAGTATTAGGGTTTTTGTGTCTCTCTGTTGACTTATCAAAATGATATCATAATTACTTCAAATCACCTCCATTGGAAAGGTTTCTAAGTCTAATTTGCATTTGAGCATATTTCTACATGATATTCTCGATAGATTGGAAGATATGATGTGAAATGTGCATGAATGCCACTATTATGAGACTGTGAAAGTTTCCAAGAACATCACTTTTGTTGTACTGAGACTTTGCTTAACCTATTGGAGTCCAAATGACATTAAATCATAGCCATTTCAAACATGCATGAGTTTATTGTGATTTTTATGTCTTGAACTTACTCTGATTCTTTATTTATGCAAAGTTATACTTCGAAATATGCCAGTAGATCACCGTAGGCAGCTTTGGTAAAAACACAGAACTGATGTCTCTGATGTCAAGAGTTTTGAACAACCAAATGAGGTTCGATTTCTTTCAAACCACTGCCTTTGAAATATTTTTCAATAAGCTTGGGATCACATGTTTAGAAATTTTCGAAATTCTCCCTAATTTAATAGTTATATGATTAATTGTAACAATATGTCACTCTGGACAACGTTTATAAAGCTCATAATTTAGGCCTTTGTCATCACAGATTTTGACGAGCCAGAAAGTGTCCATTTCTTCCAAACTACTGCTATTTGAATGGTTCATGAGTAAGCTTTAATTCACATGTTGAGCACTTTTTGGAATTTCTTCGTGATCTAAAGTGCTTGGTGGTTTACCCCCAAAATGTCACCAAGACACCGGACGAACATCGGCTGCGAGCCAAACGATTAGCGCCTTTTGAGTCTTTTAACACTCAGCACCAGTTGAATTACCAACACTCAGTGCCCGTCGCATGCCAGATAACTAGTGCTGGTTGAGTCTTTCAACACTCAGCATCGGTTGAGATTTCAGCATTCAGTGCTGGTTGAGATTTCCAATACTCAGCCGGTTGAGATTGCCAATACCTTACCCCTGTTGAGCTTGTCCAACGCCAGTGCTGACTGTGATCAAATCTCTCGCACATACCACGAATATCAATTATGATACCTTGAACTTAGCTGCGCTGACTGACAACCAGCTCCACGTCCTTCAACACTGTCTCACACTTGCACGATTGACAACCGTCACCACGTCCGTATGCCTCCTCTGCGATGGTTCCCCTCCACGACGACTCACCTCCATCAACCGTACACCATCCATGACGGTCCACCTCCCCTAACTGTTTGTCTCCTGCCGAAACTTCTGTTACATGACCGGAAAACCTACTGAAAAACTTTCCCGCCTATGTTTTTGGACTGGACAACACCAATAACTCACAAAAAATTTTGCAAACTTCTTTAAGTTCCCAGAAACGTCTGCAACACCACTAACAGTGTCTGAAAGTGGCGACATTCCCCAGGAAATTTCTTAAAAACACTCTTAAAAACTCCCAAAACACGTAAAAATGATCACAGTTTCACTTCTCGCCTTTTCTACGAAAACCATTGCAATCGAAACCTCTTCCCCTCACAATCCGTTGTGCTAAAAAGCTCTCTCCGTAATTTCGTCCAATTCTTGGCAAAAACTTCACCGAAAGCCTTCCCGACAGAACTTTTGTTGAACTCCCGCTGCTCGCCGAAACTTCAACCGAGCACTATCTCCTCATGGTAAAGAAAAATTGTGCTTAAGTTTTTTACCCCCGGTGAAAAATGAGGGAAAATGGGATTTTACCCCCCTTATATAGCCTGCACTACCCTCGAATGCCCCTCACAAATTGGGAATTCCAGTCGCATCCATAGAAAGCCAAGCGATGATGAGCCAGGTCGTGCATTGGCTCAAGGCCCGAGGTAACTCTCATCGACCCAACCCTAGCGCAGGTTGACTTAGCACCGAGTACCTTCCAAATAACCCTAGCACCAATTGACTTAAAGTCGGGTATCTTCCAAACAACCTTAGCACCAGGTGTCTTCAAAACAACCCTATGGCTAATTGACTTAGCGTCAGGTATCTTCTAAGCAGCCATAGCACCGGTTAACTTAGCGCTGAGTGCATTTTCAAACACCGATTGACTTAGTGTCGGGTGCATTTTCAAAACAACCCTAGCATTAGTTGACTTAGTGCCGAGTGTCTTTCCAAAAGAACCCAGTGCCAGTTGTGTATTTGAGATTGAACACTCGCAAAAAACCACTAACGCTACACTTGGAGCCAATCGTTTGTAAGCAGCCTATAGTTACGTACTCCAGGTTGAAGTCTTGTGCGTCCTACCACTTATCCTTAGTGAGGGTGCAATCAAGTGGTGACCTGCCATCCCCAGTGATGTTGCACCCAGTCTGTTGCACCTAAACTATGACCCATCATCCCTAATAGAGTCAGCAGCTATCCCTCATCCCCACAAGAGTCGCACCCATACTGCAGCCTATTATCCCAAGTGGAGTTAGGGTAATTCTTACCGCTTCAATTCCCGGTGGATCTGTTTCACACCAAGCTAACATCACCACAGGAAGTAAGCTTGCCCCCCCTAAGCCCTAGTGAAGACCGCCTTTATTGGCCATCCTTCATCAAGTAACGATTTCCATCTGAGCCCTCTGCTTGTGAATGGCATTAACCATTTTATCCTCAGAGAGTTGGATTGCCATCCACAGACCTATTCCCCATAGTGCTCCACCTACATGGTGATCCACACAATGGCCAAATTTCACGACCCTAAACTACATGGTCAAAACTTTATGACCTTAAATTATAGCAAAGATCTAATTGCACGACCTTAAACTACATGGTCCAAACTATATAACCCTAAACTGTAGCGATGGTCTAGTTGCACGACCCTAAGCTGCATGGTCCAAACTATATGATCTTAAACTGTAGCGGTGGTCTAGTTGCACGACCTTAAACTGCACAGCCATGCTCCAAACTATATGACCTTAAACTATAGCGAAGCTCCAATTGCACGACCTTAAACTGCACGGCCCTAGTTGTACAGATTTAAACTGTATAACAACGGTCCAGCTATATGACCATAAACCATAGTGCACATCCAGGTCGCATGATGATAAACTGCTTTGCACAGGTTCAGGAAACATGATCATAAACAGTCACCTATCTCAGACAATGCAATACGCCCAAAGCACGCCGAGAAGTCACACATAGCTTATCACCTCATACACACTGCATGAGAAGTTACATGTCCCAGGCAATGTGATACACACAAGGCATGCCGAGAAATTCACATATCATTACAATTCTCATCATGCACAGATGGTCGTGCAATACACCCAAAGCACACCAATATCTTAGTATGCTGGTACCATCATTCACACAGTAGCTACCCATAAACATAACATGTAAGCAGCACGGTGCCATCATTCACACAGTAGGTACCCATACATATAACACATAGGCAACACGGTACCATCATTCACACAGTAGGTACCCATATACATAACACATTGGTAGCATGATACCATCATTCACACAGTAGGTATCCATTCACATATCACATAGGTAGCATGATACCATCATTCACACAGTAGGTACCCATACACATAACACATGGGCAGCCTGATACCATCATTCACATAGTAGGTATCCATTCACGTAACACATAAGCAGCACTGTATCATTATTCACACATTAAGCACCCAAACACATAGCACATGGGACATCACATTTTAACAGTATCATAATGACAATACTATAGCAACAGTGATATTATTTCGGTTAAGCCTTACCATTATATTTCCTGTCGTCATGGAAATAACGTGCACTTACCATTAGGGCTGTAATCATTGAACCATTTAGAGTTTGTAGATGGATCCAAAACCAATTTTCCTCCTATCTTTCAAATCGGGGTAGTTTGAAAACATTTGGACCTTGTTTGGCCCATCAAAATTTCAAAAGAATGAAGATATTTTTCTCTGAAATCTTCTAGGCAATGAAGGCAGTGACATGTCTTTAAAATTTACTTCATAACTCATAATAAAGAAGAAATTCCAAAAAGTGCTCAACATGTGACTCATGAACCGTTCAAATAGCAGTGGTTTCGAAAAAAATGGACTCCTTTGGCCTAGTTAAAATCCATGGTGACAGAGGCATAAATTTGGAGTTTTATAAAAGCTGTCCATAGTGACATATTATTACAATTAATCATATTACTCTCAAAATTAAAGAGAATTTCGAAAATTGCTAAACATGTGATCTCAAGCTTATTCAAAAATATTTCAAACGGCAGTGGTTTGGAATAAATCGAGCCTCATTTAATTGTGCAAAACTCTTGACATCTGAGACATCAGTTCTTTGTTTTTACCAAAACTGTCTACGGTGATCTACTGGCATGTGTTGAAGTATAACTTTACATAACTACAGAATCAGAGTAAGGTCAAAACATAAACATCACAATAGACTCATGCATCCTTCAAATGGCTATAATTTCATGTCATTTGGACTCTAATAGGTTAAGAAAATTCTTAGTACAATAGAAGTGATGTTCCTGGAAAGTTTCACAGTCTGATAATAATGATATTCATGCACATTTAACATCATATCTTCCAATCTATCTAGAATATCATGTAGACATAAGCCTCAAACTCAAACTAGACTCAGAATTATTTCCAATGAAGGTTATTTGAAGCAATTCTGATAACATTTGATAGGCCAACAAAGAAACACGAAAACACCAATAATCCCTAGAATTCAACAGTCCAGCCATAATATACCTCGAAGAACAAAGCATAACTTCTAAACTACATAAGATAATCATATGAAACCAATTCTAGCTTAAACTAGATTCACGAAAGCATCAACCCACAAATTTATAGGCTTAACAAAAATAAAATATCCATATCAGATTATACAAAGGGGCCTAAATTTCTTGAAAAAGGGAGCACAAATACATATATAGAAATCTTATTCTTCCACAAAATTTCTATACAATCTCATACTGATCTCATGCTTAATTTCGCGCACCATTCATGCCTAAATTATTCTTCATACATGCTTAGATTCATGCTTCATACTAAAACACACAATAACATTATCTACTTACCTTGAGCTCTAAACTTGCTCCAAAACTCCTGCACACAACCACTTCTCCAAGATCCCTAACATAAGACTCTAAGTGTTTTTGAGAGAGAGAGAGAGAGAGCAAAATGTGGAAGGGAGAGGGCTGAAGCTCTTGAGAAGGGCAGAAAAAGGCTCTATTTATAAAAAAGAAAAGGGCAGCAAATGATAAGTGTCATTCATGCAAAGCTAAATTACATGCATGAGGAGAGAGAAAGAGAACAAGCATGGACACATAATGATTATGGGTACAACAAGCATGGGAAACAAAATGATTATAAGAGAGAGAGATCCTTAGAATACCATGCACTCAACCACTCACGCACGGTGGTACACTACCGGTGTTTTCCTCTTACTCAACTCTAACCGGTGTTGGTCTCTCACACAATTCCAAGTGGGACTGGCCTCTCACACAACTCCAACGGGCACTGGCCTCTCACACAACTCCAACCAGTGCTGGCCTCTCACACAACTCCAACAAGCGCTAGCCTCTCACACAACTCCAACCGCGCTGGCCTCTCACACAACTCTAACCGACGCTGGCCTCTCACACAACTCTAACAGACGCTGGCCTCTCACACAACTCCAACCGACGCTGGCCTCTCACACAACTCCAATCGGCATAGGCCGCTCACACAACTCCAACGGCGCGCTAGCCTATCCACCCAATTCGAACAGGCACTGGTCTCTCACACAACTCCAACCAGCACTGACCTCTCACACAACTCCTACCCACGTTGGCCTCTCTTTTCCTTTGCCGGGAAAAGTTTGGGTCATCACAAAGGTTTAGCTGCACCACCTTAAACTGCACGATTCTAATTGTATGACGTTAAACTGCATAGCAACAGTCTAGTTGTATGACCTTGAACCATAGTGGGCGTCCAGACCGCATAATGTTAAACTATTTCGCACTAGTCCCGAAGGCATGACCTTAAATATGGTTTCACAAAAAAAATAATGAAAAAATAATGGCATGGTGTATACCTAAAGAAGCGAACGCCATGAGTAAAAATGACGGACGAGCATGGTCACGAAACCATGAGTAAAAAACTTTCGTGAATAAAAATCGGGCACAGTGAATACCTGAAAGGGCATCGTCAGGAAAAATGGATGAAAAGGGTGGACGTAGCTGAAAGGTTATCTGTAAAAGAGCCCCAAAATAAAAAGAAGTTGGTGAAAATCGTCTCTACGGTGACGTTTCCAAAGTTCATTGAAAATCCATAAAGGACACTTGGATTAATAAACAGGTTGATGCAACATTCGTCTCAACAGGCGGCTTCAGCCCTCACTCAAAAGAAGAAGAATCTCTGATATCATAATACCGGAAAGCCAAAAATATGAGCTTTAAGGAAACGACTATGACAGCTTGAGTCCTATTGTAAAAAGGACTCGAAAGACAGAAGTCTCGCTAAGACGGCAAGACAAGTCTCATGAGGAAGAACATTATTCCCACGAGGTCACTCTAGAAACAAATACTCTGAAGGCAAGAAACTGAGAAAGCTAGGGGAGAACCTATTAGAGACATCAGCTCATATAACTGGCACGATCAGACCTTCAGGATCGACTAATAGAACGTACCCTGATTAGACTCGATAGACGAGACCCAAAGTGGTACTCTAAATGTCAAACGCAAACTTGGTGTAGTAGCAAACCATGCATACCATAGAAAACCAATGATAGGAATGATGCCCTTCTACATGGCACTCAATTGTTAGATGGGCCTGATTCGGACTGACGAGGTCGGTAGAAAATCTTCAGATTCAGAATCACAAACAGTCTGCACGAGGGTGAGGACTTCGATAAGATCCCTCAAAAATGTCTCTTCTCCCCCCTAAAGTCTCTACATACGGGCGTACAAACAATGAATCCCTACCTCTGAGCAGCTTAGTCACACTATTGCATGAATCTTCTCGGCGTTCATGTGGCACTGTGGCTAGGAAGAAAAAAAGTAAAAGCCAAAGGAATTTTTCCAAATGATTTTCCTTCTCGCTTCTCTTGAAGAACAACATTTGGTGGGCAAGCTGTTTGAACGTATTTTTCAGCAACTTGGTCCCTAATAGGAAACAGGTTAATAAAGCCTTCAAAACATTGGAAATTCTTGACCGTGTCAAAAATGGCTCCGAAATTCGTGAAGATCTTCTTCAGCACTTCAAAAGACCACCTGTCAAGTTTCATCGCGATCAGACATGTCTAAGGCAGCGAACACAAATAAACAATTTAAGCAAAGTCGATCTTTAGTACCTTGAAATGGACCCCATAACTAGAGTTATTCTTTTGGTGTGTCAGACAGCTGTGGAACCACTACCATTGGATCCGACACAATAAAAAACCCCTATATATCAAGTTTTGGCTTAATCAGGCACTCCAAGACAAAGTTATGGGAAAAAGACTAAAATGGGGTAAGCCACACAATATTCCCATGTGGCCTCACTACACCAAAACACTATTAAAGGTGGTTGTTTTTACAATCATGGGCATTCACTTTCGGGGCCTATATCTCACTCCCTCCAAGTCGGATCGCACCCAAATTTGGTGAGCATGTTCGTCTCATCAAGACGAACAATTCGATATGTGGTACTCCCCGTGATGACTGCCAAGCAGAGAGAAAAACTAAATGAAAGTCATTGATCCATGAAGGGAGTTGAAAAATCCAGTAGCAACACGCTTCGTTCAAGCAACCAGATCACGACACTTGCATACCCGATCGGTACGAAACCAATTGCATTATCTGTGTAAGGTCCGAGGCTATCTCAGATCTGAACCTTGCGTACGATGATCGGTTGGATTTAACACACAAAGGAGTCAAAGCTGTTGTAAATTCCAGCCATCGAACTTCAAGATTCCGGTAAAAAACTAAAGACAACAAAATCTTCATCCGGACATGAAATCAAGCTACGTTCATTGCGACATGATCGTGACAGCATGCTCAATGTGATTCAATGAAGAAATCGTGAAGAAACATCACAGAACAAGCACACAATTGATTCAAAGTTTTCAAGATTCATCTAAAATTCAAGTCTCATGATCGTGGTTCGAAACGTGATTCATGGCTCGAAATTGGCATCAAATCGATCGGCATGCCCAGCCCTGCAATAAAACAATAATCTTTCGATCAAACGGGCATCAAAATGACCTCGGGTCAGCCACAGAAGATCACCCAAGTTCTCGGGCAGTGCAAGTACTATTTAAAAATTCCACACATTGTTAAGTAAGGGTAAAACAGTCTTTTTGCACCCATTTTTTGAATTTCTTTTAATTTAATTAAATTGTAATTATCTTCAATTTTAGCTAGTTTTTTGAAGTACGCCCATGTTTTAGCTCAATTCCATATAAACATGTAAAGATAAATTGTAAAGGCCTTCGATTCATTTTTGAATTGATTCAATAAAATTTCCATTCCCGCTTGAGTTTATGAGTATGTCTTAGAGAGGGAGAGAGGAGAGAAGATAAGGGTCCGTACCCTTTGGGTAGGTAACTTTCTCTCTCCTATTCTATTTCTCTTTATTCCCCTCTTTCTCTCTCCTCTCCTCTTTCTCTCTCCTACCATCTTTCTCTCTCCTCTCTTCTCATCTCTATCTCTCTTTCTCTCTCTTATCTTCTCATCTCTTTCTCTCTTTCTCTCTCCTTTATTCTCATCTCTATCTCTCTTTCTCTCATCTATCTTCTTATCTTTATCTCTCTTTCTCTCTCCTCTCTTCTCATCTCTATCTCTTTCTCTCTCCTCCTCCCTTCGCATATCTATCTCTTTCTCTCTCTTTTTTCTCTCTCCTCTCTTCTTATCTCTATCTCCATTTGTCCTCTTTTATCACTAGTGAGAGGCTTAGTGCCGGTTGGTTTTCTCTTTCCGTTGTCAGTTAGTGAAACCTAACGCTTGTTGGTTTTCTCCTTTTATCACAACTGATAAGGCTTAGCACCGGTTGGTTTTTTCCTTCCTTTGTTGTTGGTACAACCTAGTGTCAGTTGATTTTCACTCTCTTCTTTTGTCAGTCGTCAAAACCTAACACCGATCTTTTCTCACCTCTCTTATCATTCGGTAAGACCTAGTGCCGCTTGGTTTTTTTTCTCTTCCCTTGTCAGTCAAAGAGATCTAACACTGACTGATTTTCTCTCTCTTCCTCTATCAATCGGTGAGACCTAGCACCAACTGGTTTTCTCTCTCTTCTTCTATCAATCGATAAGACTTAGTGCTAACTGGTTTTCTCTGTCTTCCTCTATCAGTCAACGAGACCTAGCGCCGACTGGATTTCTCACTTCTTCTGTCAGTCGGTGAGACTTAACATCGACTAGTTTTCTCTCACTACCTCTATTAGTCAATGAGACTTAGTGTCGACTGGTTTTCTTTCTCTTCCTCTATCAGTCGATGAGACCTAACATCAATTAATTTTCTCTCTCCTCTTTTATCAGTAAGTGAGACCGAACACCAACTAATTTTCTTTCTCTTCTTCTTGCAGTCGACGAGACCTAGCGTCGACTGGTTTTCTCTCTTCCTCTGTCAGTCAGTGAGACCTACCACCGACTGATTTTCTCTCTCCTCTTTTATCAATCGAAGAGACCTAGCGCCGATTGGTTTTCTTTTTATTCCTCTGTCAGTCGGCGAGACCTAGCATCGACTGATTTTCTCTTCATTTGTCAGTTAGTCGGCGAGACCTAGCACAAACTCATTTTCTCTCTCTTCTCCTATCAGACGTTAAAGCCTAACACTGATTAGTTTTCTCTCTCTTCCTTCTTAACATAATCTACAATGCTTAACCCCGACTGTGCCTTCCTTCCCTCTCTCTCCTTTATTCTCTCATCCTTCATACTTTTCTCTTCCTTCCTTCTCCCTCCTTCTTTCTTTCTGTTCTTCTCTTCATATTCTCTCCTCATAGCCTTAATTCTTCTACTCTTTTGTTCGACTAAGAGGGATTGAGATTAACCTCTCATGATAGTCTTGTCTTCTAGCTGTGTTATGCTAAGGTTACTTGGCCCGTGTTATAGCCACGACAAACTGACTATCGTACCTAGCTAGTAGGTATTGGTAACAACACCTAGCAGTAATCTTGTGAGCCGATCTTAGTTACCGAGCCCGCTTTACTACCATGTCAGGCCAATTATCCATCAGCCTAGTCACCACTCTGATCCTTTCGGTTAGTCAAATTCTTCTCTCCCCTATCTTTCTTCTCTTCTTTTTGAATGAGCGTGCTTGTGTACGTTCATCAAAGAGGAAAAGGGTAAGGTCTGACTCACCTGTTTTATAACCTTTGCCATATATGTGTGTGATTGCAAAAAAGAAAAAAAACAAGAAGAATACAAGCCAAGGGAGTCGATTCTGAATCAGTTTTATCACTGGGGGACTTTCTTCGTGATATAAGAGGGCACCACGCGAGTCTGCCCCGAGTAAGTCCCAAACCCACCTTTAAATTCCTCTGTCACCAGTTGGTAACACCTGCCCTCGTCTTCAAATGGGGTTCCCAAGAGACCAATCTCAAAAACTCTCGAGTCTTCTCTCGAAACCTGAGACGCGTGCTTCCTGATCCCAAAAGGATCCTGAGGGCAAGATCGAGGCACCTAACCAAGTAGTGCTGGTCATCCCTCACTGCTAATTGCCCTGAGAATTGGGGCGAGTATTGCCAGAGTTTCAACTGTTTCCCTCGCTTGATGATCGCACTTGGGGCCCACCATGATGCTTAAAGAGGCTTTCTATGCGAACTTCGTTAGAGATTAGATCCGACATCAAAATAGGGTTTGAACCCTCGACATGCAAGGAGATCTCCAGTCCCATGTTACGTACACATGTCTGAACAACATCATTCTTAGGCATAGGGGTAGTCTGGTGCGCAGCTAGGTCTCTCCATCTTGCAATGAATTGATCAACCTGCTCATCTGGGCCCTGGGTCATTGTGAGAAGCTCAATGCATACCACTTGAACGTCAGTCCATCGAGAGTGTCAACAAACGGACGGAGGAGGAGTCTCCCATCAGCAGTTGTCTCTTAACATGCCAAAATAAAATGAGTGATATGTTCGTGAAGGGAACTTGAGCCATTAAAGACAGGGAGCCTCCCCTTTTGGTAGTTGGGAGGAAATGGGATCTGGTCAATGTAGGAGGGATAGGGCTTTCGATACAGGGTTGTCTCTTGCATGCCCGGGATCTTTCTACCTGGGAAGCTATGGTTGTCAATGACGTCGATGTCAGTCTATGAGACTCGATGAGGGGAAGAGTGGTCATGAGAGCTAGGAGGAAGTGGCTGCCTTAGTGCTTCCCCAGTTGGATGGGGGAGCTATAGAGAATTGCCCCCATGGTGAGATGAATTCTCAAGGGGCTGAGCACTTTCCATCAATTTGAGCTTCTCCAGGAGGTCGGTCTCTTACACGATCTGGATCTTGCGTGCCCGTCAGACTAGGTGCAGTACATGCCTCGACTGAGCTCGAGCCTTGTATGCAAATGGTGTGAGGACTCGTTCATGATGGTGTTGGGACCGCAGGGGCTGTAAGGTTGGGTCATCTCCTATGACACTGATAACCATGCAAGATTCTAGCTTTCCCATCTCAGGCTCTACTGTTGCCTGTAGTGGGTAGAAGGGGTTCTTGTCCAGGGGGGTCCACAAATTTTCTTGCCCCGAATGTGCTGGGTTCTTCCTTAGACATGAATCGCACGCCTTTGTCATGCTTGGCTCTCAGGTTCTGGTATACTTCCTTCCAGAATTGAGATCGGGACCGTTATTGTGAACGGTCAGCCTTCTTCAAGCATGTCAGGGTCGTCTCCATGAGGTGAGGCAAGGGATGCGGGCTAGGAACAATAGTTAGTTTAGGCTTCTGTCTTGGCTTAGGAAGAGATGGGGGATGTAGGACCTCATCACTAGAGGGAGTCTTACCCCGAGCTCTTTTGTGAGCTCCCAAGGCATGACGGGTCTGAAGAGGGGACTGTAAGAGGGTACTCTCGGGGAAGACGTACGAGAACCAAGTCTTGAGTGGTTCGATTGGAGGAGAAGGGGAGAACGAGGGAGGACACACTCAATGACCTTTTTGTCGGGAGCTCTGGAAAGGCTGTGGGAGTGGCATGTGTGTGCCCCTCGAAGAAGGATTCCAGGTGACTTGAGTGTTGATATGAGCTCGATAACAGGTCTAGCCTTAGGAGGTTGAGTACCGTGAGCATGTGTACGTGAGGGAATGGCCTTATGACCACCTCTCACGGAGTGCGCAGATATGTGCAGAGCGGGACAACGAGGGGGTCATCTCTCATGTGCTTGGGTTAGCATAACAACAGGGTTGTCTCAAGCAGTGCGATGCATATGCAAAAGGTGTACAGAGACGAGCCCAAGAAGATCTGAACCCTGACAGTGATTCGAGGCTGCCTGAGGGTTGCCCCGAGGTGTGGCTTGAGTGGATGGACCATGAGCTTCGGTGAGTGCTTGGGAGCTGGTGGCCTTAAGGATTCGTCCTCTGTGTGTCGAGCCTCTTCCTATAAGGGCTCGATGTGATAGAGAGTGGGGAGTGGCTCTGCAGCGAATCGTAGGAGCAATGGTAGGTGGACTGCTAGTGAAAGCAAAGGAAAGGATGGCCTTTCGACTGCCCCGAGCAGTGGGACCGAAAAGTGACTTGCCAGTAACAGGGTACATGCGGTGTGTGGTGGCTACTGCGCCACCCATGCAAGGTGCATTCATGGAAGGTCCACTAATGCTAAGAGATGGGGAGTGAGGGACTTTTACGTCCCTTCTCACACCAATCTAGGTGAGGACCTGAGGGTATGACACCGAGTCAACACTCAGAAGGAATGTCGGGAACGAGGTTTGTGGAACCTGCTCCCGAGGAAGACTAACGAGTGCAGGGATTAGAAAATCCTTGACTCGGGTAAAGGGGTTTAACAACCCCGACGACATGTGTGTTTGTTAAAAAGCAAGAATAAAAGAAAGGACGGCCAATCAAGAACGATCTGACAATGGGGAAACGTGTCCCCAGTAGAGTCGTCAAACTAGTTAGGTGACTCAATCTCGCCCATCGGGTCGAGATGACCTGGTGGCATGGCTCCAGGTTCATGACGGAACTAGGACCAGATATCGCTCTCTTCGAAATCGCATAAAGAGGATGTGAATAGGGATACCAACCAGTGAGAGAGGAATTTGGTTGTGAGGCAGGACTTACCTCACATGGATTCTTAATACACTCGGCCTGCTAGTGTGGACGCCCTCTTAAATCACGAAGAATGCCCCCTAGCCAGAGGTTGGTTCGGAATCACCTCTATTGACCTAGTTTTTCCTTCCTGCAACCACACACATACACAATAAGGGTACAGACAAGTGGGTCAAAAGACTTCACATTGTCTTTGGGTGAATGCACACAAGTGCATACATTCAAAGGGAAAATGGGGGAATCGTGCTATTGAGTCCATGTAAATTAGACAGCCTTTCTTTTTAACAGAGGACTCACGATAGCATTCCTTAATAAAGAATGAGAGAGAGAAAAAAAAGGGGTGAGATGGAGAGAATAAAAGAGAGAAGAAAAGAGATAAGAGATAGAAAGATAAAATAATAGAGAGAGAAAAGAGAAACGAATACTAGTTTGGCTTTCACCTAGTTCTTCAGAAAGAGAGAGGAAAAAGTAGAAAGAGAGAAGAGAGAAATGAAGGAAAAGAGATGAGAGATAGAAAGATAATAAAGAAAGAAAAGAGAAACGAAGACTAGTTTGGCTTTCACATAGTTCTTCAAAAAGAGAGAGAGAAGAGAAAGAATGAGAAAGAGAAAAGAGAGACAAAGGTTAGTTTGGTTTTCACCTAGCACTTCAGAGAGAGAGATGAAAGTAGAGAGAGAAAAGAGAAATGGAAGCTAGTTTGGTTTTCACTTAGCTCTTCAGAGAAAGAGAAGAAAGGATCAGGGGATCAAAATGAAAGAGAGAAAGAGGAGAGAGAAAAAAGAATGAGAGAAAGAGGATGAAGATTAGCTTGGCCTTTTTTTATCTTCCACAGAGGTAGAAGAGAGAGGGTGAAATAAGAGAGAGGAAAAGAGAGGAGGAAAAGAGAGAAGGAAGAGAGAAGAAGAGAAGAAAGAGAAGAGAAGAGAGAAGAAGAGAAGAGAGAAGGAGTGAGAAAAGAGAACAGAGAAAAGATAAAGAGAGGGAAAGAGAAGACAGAAGGAACAGAGCAAAAGAGAGAAAGAGAGAGTAAAGAGAAGAGAAAAGGAAGAGAGGCGAAGAGAACGCACGAGCGGTGGGTTGACCCTGCTGTCCCAGTGGGAAACAGAGAGAAGAGAATTTGGGACGGCAGCCAAACCTACCATCCCAATGACATGAGTAAAGAAAGGGAGGGTCAGAGTGTGGGACGATGGCACAGTTTACAGTCCCAGTGAGATGAGAAAGGAAGATTTTGGGATGGCGAGTTGTCCCTATAATGCCGAAGGGGAAGAGAGCGAGAAGAGAATTTAGGACTGCGGTTTGACCCTGCCGTCCTAAGGGGAAAGAGAGAAAAGAGGTTTGGGACAGCAGCAAACCCTACAGCCCCAGAGACGTGAGCGAAGGAGAATTTTGGGATGACAACAAACCTTGACATCCCAGAGAGGTAAGAGAAGAAGAAAATTTGGGACGTCAACAAACCCTGTTGTCCCAAAGAGGTAAGAGCAGAAGAAAATTTGGGACGGCAACAAACTCTGTCGTACCAGGAGGTAAGAGAAAGTTTGGGACAATGGGTTGAACCTGCAGTCCCAAAGGGAAGGAGAGAGAAGAGGGAAAGACAGGGTGGTAACTGAGCCTGCCACTCGAGAAAGCGCTCAGCGTACCATCCCAATCTAGAGAGAGCAAGCAAGAGAGAGAGAGAGAAAAGAAAGAAGCAAAGAGATGAAAGAAAAGAAGAAGAGAGAGAAAGGAAAGAAGAAGAGAGAAAGGAAAAAAGAGAGAGAAGAGGAGAGAAAAGATTACCTCAATGGGGCCTATGGGTACCAGTCAAAATTTTCTCTCTCCTCTCTTTCTTTCTTTAGGAAAAGAAAAACGTGACCCCAAGATGAGCACAAGCTAAAAATTTTTAATTGATTCAAAGGGGTCCATGTACAATTACATCACGTGTATATATAGAATTTCAATCCAAACATGGGTGGATGCCCAATTTTTTACCTAATTGACTAAAAATAGCATTAAAATGAATTAACTAAAATAACAAAATAAGGAAAAAATGATAATTTTACCCCACCCACAATTCTTGTAATTCACATTTAGTCCCTGTTATGGCCATGCAACTCTTGCGCTCTTTCATGGCCCGTTCGGGGTCTTTCCGGCCTCTGTCAGACCAAAAGATTATTTCTTTTTTGATCGGCTTGGGAAGAAGGTCGTTTTGATACCCATTTCGACTCATGTATCAGGTTTTTGAGCCACGATCTTGAGGTGTGAAAATCATGAGAAACGTGCGATCTTTGGTTCAAGATCACTCCCATTTCTCGTTGTTTTCCCACAATTTTTTCATTGTATTTTGATGAGCAAGCCATCATGAACATTTGGCAATGAACGTGGCTCGATTTGGTGCCCAAACAACTGTTTTCTAAATTAGGTATTTTGGCTAGAAATTGGTTTTCGGTGACCGAAACGTGCAGCAACTTTATCCTAATTGTGCGGTGAATCTGACCATTCATCACGCACAAGGTTCGGCTCATGTGAAACCCTTGTCGTTGTGGTCACAACGGGACTAGTTGCAGGCCGATCCAACATGCGAGCGTCGTGATGTGGCCACTCGATCAAGAAACGAGCTTGTTAGAAATTTTTCAACCTCGCTTCGAATCGCAATCTTCTCTGTAGGTTTTCTATCGGCTCGGACCACACCGTGGGGCATGCCATATATCAAATTGATCAGGCTAACGAGACGAACATGCTCCCAAAATTTAGGCTCATTCTGACTTAAAACGAAAGTGATATGAGTGTCCAAAATTTAGCCCAAAATAAAAAAACCCAAATTTCATGGAAACTGGTCAACTGAGGGTGCACCGTAATAGTATGTGACCTACCTGTTTTGGGTAATTTGGTCATAACTTGATCCAAAAACTTTCGATCTACCCAAAACTTAGTCTTTGAAGGTTTTTAAATGTTCCTAATCCAATGAATCTAGTATCATGATCGTTTGACACTCTGGTGATAGGGTTGTAGTTATGGAGTCCATTCTCAATGCATTAAAGGCCGAAATTCACGAACTGTTTTTGCATCTGCACTGCCTTAAACTCGTCGAATAGCGATGAAAGTTGGCAGGTGTTTTTAGGAGACCCTTAGCCATATGTTTTAGCATTCTTGGGCCATTCAAAGACTATCTATAATTTCACTCTAAATCAAGGCTTATTCACTTATGGCTTCATAATCCATATGCATTTTGGTGCCTGTCGACCTAGGTCTCAAATTGATCTCTCCTTATTCGAACTAGGGATATAGGTATTGAAAAATACCCTCAAACAGTCATATGTGACTTGAACA
>NW_006499776.1:2967717-3034245 GCF_000471905.2 Amborella trichopoda
ATTTTTTTACATTTTTACTCACGATGTCCTTGCGAGTTTTCGTCATGCCCATTTTTTATTTTGACATATTTTCCTCATACTAGTTGAGGCTACTATCATGTCCATTTTTTTTTCTTCTATTTTCTGACTCTTTTACCCATGTGCCCTTACGAGTTTTTGTCATGTCCATCTTTTTTTTTTTGAGGAAACAGTTTTAAGATCTTGCCGCCATGACCATGGGGAGGCATGTTTAATGTCATGTCGTTGTGATCATTGATTTGGTGTGTTTTAAAGTCATCCCCCAAGACCCAATGGGGGAAAGTTTAAGGTCATGCCTTTGAGACCATAAGGTTGATTTGTTTTAAGGTCATCCACTTAGTGGTTAGGTGCCTCGATCTCGCCCTCCGAATCAGGTTGACATGGTGGCATGGTTTCGAGTTCGAGATGGTCACGGGACCTGAGATCACTCTCTCGAGAACTGTGTAAAGAGGACGCAAGCAAGAATACCCACTGGTGAGAGAGGAATTTGGGTTGTGAGGCAAGACTTACCTCACATGGGTCTGTGACACGTTTCGGTTAACTGGCATGGGCACCCTCTTAGATCATGTGAAATTTTACGGAGGAGAGAAAAAAAGAGAAGAGGATGAAGAGAGAAAAATGGACGAAGGCTGGTTTAGCTTTCACCCAGCTCTTCAGAGAAAGAAGAACAAAAGTAGGGAAAGAAAAGAGAGACAAAGACTAATTTGTCTTTAACTCTGCTCTTCAGAGAAAGAGGAAAAAGAGAGACGAAGGCTGGTCTAATTTTCACCCAGATCCTTTAGAGATAAAATGTATATTTACAAAGAAGGAAAGAAAAGAAGAACGAATGTTGGTTTGGCTTTTACCCAAATCTTCAGATATGAAGAAAGAAAAGTATTTGCTTTAGAGAGAGGAGGAAGAAAAGGGATGAGAGATGGTGAAGGTTAGCTTGGATCTCACTAAACCTTTCATAGGGGAGACGAGCAAAAAGAATGAGAGATGAAGATAATAGAGGTTTAACATGGTGGCTAGACTGACACGACACCTGGTCTGACACAACGGCTGATCTGGCGTAGTAGCTAGACAGGCACGGTGATTGGATCAGCACGGCGATTAGACTACTCCTCGACATGACTGGCACGTCGCAAGACTGATAAGGCGGCTGGTCTGGCGTGACAATTGCTCTGGCGCGACAGCTAAATGAGCACTGTGACTAGACCGGCACGACGACTAGACTACTTGGTGGCATGACTGGCGCATCGGCAAGACTGGCACGACAATTGGTCTGGTGTAGTGGCTGATCTGACGCAGCAACTAGACGGGCTCGATAACTAGACCGGCATGGCAGCTAGGGTGCTCAGCGACAAGACTGACATGGCAGCAAGAGGCTGAGCCTGCCCTCTAGTCAAGCAAGCAAAGGAGACAAAGAGGATAGGAGAGAGAAAAAGGCACACGACAGTAAACACTTATGTGTGAGACAGGAGGAGAAATAAAAAAAGAAAAGTCAAGCTCGGTAGTGTGTGTTGCCGTGCAAGATAAAAAGAGAGAGACGAAAGAAACGTCACGTTCGGTAGTGCGCTGCCATGCATGACAAACAAAGAGAGAGGTGAAAGAAACATCACGCTCGACAGTATGCACTATCGTGTGTAATAGATAGAGAGGGAATAGAGAAGTCATGCTCGGTAGTGTGCGCTATTGTGCACGACATATGAAGAGAGAGGAGAGAGAAATGTCTCGCTTGATAGGGTGTATTGTCGTGGGTGACAGACAAAGAGAAAAGAGAGAGAAACTTCGTGCTTGACAATATGTGTTACCGTGCCTGACAGACAAAGAGAGAGAAGAGGAAAATGTTACTCTCGACAGTGTGCACTGCCATGCGTAACAAACAAAGAGAGAAGAAAGAGAAACATATTGCCCCACAATATGTGCTATCATGCCTAAGGGACAGGGTAAGCATGAGAAAGAAAAGAAATAGAGAGAGAAAAAGAAAGAGAGAAGGGGAAGGAAAGAAGAAGAGAGAGAAAGGAAAGAAGAAGGGAGAGAAAGGAGAAAAGAAGAGAGCAAAAGAAGAGAGAAAAAGAAAAGAGAGAAAGAAGAGAGGGAAAGAAAAGATAGAAAGAAGAGAAAAAGAAAGAGAGAGAAAGAGAAGAGAGAGAGAGAAAGAGGGAAATATGAGAGGAGAGAGAAAGAAGAGAAGAGAGAGGAAAGAAGAGAGAGAAAGAGGAGAGGAGAGAGAAAGTTACTTTTGAGGCTTTAAGCTACCCGTTCAGATTTTTTTATCCTCTCTCTCTCCAAACCGTGACCCAAGATTCAAGCAAAAGTCAAATTTTATTGATTGAGGAAGGATCCTTTACATGAAGAGAGTACGTGCTTATATAGATTTTAGGACCAAACATGGGTGGATGATCAAATTCTAATCTAATCAATGAAAATAAGGGCAAGATGATGATCTTACCCCTTAGCCACAAATCTTAAAATTCCAAACAAGTCCCTCTCATGGTCATGCGACCTTTACGATCATTCGAGATCCATTCGGGGTCCTGGTCTTCATCGGGCCAAAAGATTGTTCTTTTTTTTATCGGCTCGAGAAGACGGTCGTTTTGATACTCATTTCGAGCCATGGATCGGACTTTCAGGCCATGATCATGACGTTGAAAAAACACGAGAAAATGTGTGTCCTTAGATTTAGGATTTAGCCTGTTTCTAAGTGTTCTTTGCTGATTTCTTTGCTGTAACATGACGAGCAAGTTGCCACGATCATTTTACAAAAAGAACGGCTAGATTTAGTACCCGAACGACCATTTTTTGAATTACGAAACTTTGGCTGGGATCTAGATTCTAGTGGTTGAAATATACCAATGATCATCCCTAATTTCTGAGGAATCTGACCATCCATCACATGTGAGGTTTGACCCAGAGAAAGCTCTTGACCATGTGGTCGTAACGGGCCTTGTCTTGCAACGATCTGATGCGCGAGGGCTGTAATACTGGTGTTCGATCAAGGGGACGTGCTGATGGAAATTTCTTGCTACTTTTGGAACTTTCTAGCGAACTTCTCTCTTTGATTTCTCTCGGCTCGGGCTATGTCATCATGCATGCCGCATATCAAATCGACCGGGTCGACGAGACGGACATGTTCCCAAAATTTGGGCTTAATCAATCCTAGGATGAGGAACATATGTCCATGGAAAGTTTGCCCTCAAAATGGTGAAGCACAGTTTCCATTAATGTAAACTGGTTCACTAAGGGTGCACCGTATTAGCATACGACCTACCCATTTTGGGTAATTTGGCCATAACTTGCTCCAAAAGCATCCAAATACGTCGAAAATTGGTACCCAAGGGTTTCGAACGTTCTGAATCCAACGATGATGGTCAGGAGATCTTTTAACGCCCCGATAATGGTTCTATATTTCAGGATCAATTTTCATCATGATAGAGGTGAGATTTCCCAAAATTGTTTTATCGTCTGCACTACCTTAAACTCGTCGGATTGCAGCGAAACTTGACAGGTGTGCCTAAGAGAACCTTAGTCATGTTCTTGTCTACTCTTGCGCCATTATAAGACTTTCAGAAATTTCACTTCGAGATCAGGGCTTATTGTCTTACGGTTTCTGTATTCCAAAGGTATTTTTGTACCTGCAAACCTAGGTCGTGAATTGCTCTCACTTTATTCACATGGGGATACAAGTGATGGAAAATACCCTCAAATAGCTTGCCCCGCCAAATTTTGTGCTTCGAGAGAAGCGAGAAGGACAACATTCGGAATCAAAATTTGTTCTTCGACTTTAGCTTCTCGGAGGGCTGACCAAGGCACTTTGATGGCTATGGGCCTTGTTTAATGGCATGTGTGTAGACTTTTAGGGGATATCTTTAAAGTCCTCACCCTTGTTGGATGTACAGGATGCTTTTAAAGTCCTCACTTTTGTTGGGCCTATTTATGGCTTTTTAACGGTAGATTTTAACACTTGTATCATTGATGCAAATAAATAAAAAAGCAATTTTGTGATCTAGATCCACAGGTACCAAAATGCCAATGGACTATGGAAGCCATAGGATAATAAGCCTTGATCCAGAAGTGAAATTTCCAATAGTTTCAAAATGGCCCAAGAAGGATCGAGAATGTTGATAAAGGTCTTCTAAGAACACTTGCTAAGTTTCATCTCAATCTGATGAGTTTAAGCTAGTGCAGATGCAGAAATAGTTTTGGGAAAATAAGATTCTTTCACCCTGAAATGGACTTTATAACTAGAGACCTATCACCAGAGCATTAAATGACAGTGGGACCACTTCCATTGGATTCAGAATGTCAAGACTAAGTTTCGGCTTGATCCGACATTCTTAAACCAAGGTATGGCCAAATTACCCAAAATAGAAATTGTGTTAATGAGTTTTAGGCTAAACTTTGAAAGGTCGTATCTCTCTCATCCCAAGCCGAATCAAGCTCAAATTTTATAGGCATGTTCATCTCGTCGACCCGAGCATTTTGATTTGTGGCATGACCCATGTCGTGGCTCAAGCAGAGAGAAAAGCATGAGTGAAGATCGTGAATCAAGGCAAGGTTGCAGGTTTTTTAGTAGGAGCACAACTCAATCGAGTGGGCACATCATGGCACTCGCAAGTCGGATCGACCCTAAATCAGATCCATTATGAGAATGAGGTTCGAGGATTTATCATAGCTGAACCATGTCATGGATGGTTAGATTTGACGCACAACAAGTATGAAGTTGCTGCACTTTTCGGCCACCGAAAACCAAATTATGGCCAAAAAATAAAAAATGGGAAATGGTCGTTCAAGCACCAAATCAAGCCACATTCATCGTCAAACGCTTACGACGACTTGCTCGTCGATATTCAACGAAGAAATCATCAAAGAACATGGAGAAATGTGTGTAATCTTTAAACAAAGATCACATGTTCAACGTGATTTTCACACTTCACAAATGTGGCACAAAGACCTGATCAGTGGCTTGAAAGTCGTATCAAAACGACCGTCTCCCTGAGCTGATCAAGAAAAGAATCATCTTTCCACTGAATGAAGACCGAAAAGGCCCCGAACCAACCTAGGAAGATCTTAAGAGTTCTTGGGCACAATAGGGACTCAATTGGAGTTTCGTGGATCGTTGATGATGGGGCAAAATCTTCATTTTACCCAATTTTCTTAGAATTTCTTTAATTTACTTAATTGTTAACTTCTCGCAATTAAGTCAACGTTTGAGTGTACACCCACCTTTGGGCCTTACTACTGTATAAACAAGCATGCACCTCATGTAAAAGGACCAAAGATTTCATTAATAAAAATTCTGTTTTTTTCTTGAGATTTTGGTCACGTCTTAGAGAGAGAAAGGAGAGAGAAGACTTTTGGTTGTACCCCGAGCTTAAGGTAAACTTTCTCTCTTCTTTCTCCCTCTTCTTTCTCTCTTCTTTTCTCTCTTCTTTCTCTCTTCTTTCTCTCTCTGCTTTCTCTCTTCTTTCGCTCTCTTCTTTCTCTCTTCTTTGTCTCTCTTCTTTCTCTCTTCTTTCTCTCTCTTCTTTCTCGCTTTTTCTCTCTCTTCTTTCTTTCTCTCTCTTCTTCTCTCTTTTCTTTCTCTCTTCTTTCTCTCTTTTCTTTCTCTCTTATTTCTCTCGCTTCTTTCTCCATCTTCTTTCTTTCTCCTCTATCTCTCTCTTCATTCTCTCTCTTCTTTCTCTCTCTTATTTCTCTCTCTTCTTTCTCTCTCTTTCTTCTTTCCTTTTCACTCTTTCTTCTTCCTTTTCTTTCTTCTCTCTTTCCTTTTCTCACTTTGCTCTTTCCTTTTCTTTCTTCTCTCTTTCCTTTTCTTTCTTTCTTCTTTATTTTCCTTCCTCTTCTTTTTTTTTTTCTCTTTGTTTCTTTCTCATCTCATGTTCCTCTTAGTCTGTTGCGTGCGACAGTGCATACTTCCAAGCAGACGATCTCTTCTCTCCCTGTTCGTTGTGCACGGTAGTGCAAATGCTAGGTGTGACTTTCTTCTCTCTCTCAGTCTGTTACGCGCGGTAGTGCATACTACCGAGCGTTACAATCTCTTCCCTCTCTATTCGTTACGCATGGCAATGCAAATGCTGAGCGTGACTTTCTTTCCCCCTCTCTATTTGTTGCGAACAGTAGTGCATACTGTCGATCATGACGTTACCTTTTCTTTCTCAGTCTGTCAGTTGGTTGCACGTGGTAGTGCATACTGCCGAGCATGATATTCACTTCTCACTTTGTTTGTTGCGTGCGACAGCACATACTGTCGAGAGTGATTTTCCCTTCTTTCTCTCTGACCGTCGTTGCACACGGCAGTGAACACTATCGAGCGTGATTTTTCTTCCTTCCCACTTTTTACCCTGCACGGCAGTACACACTGTTGGACATGATTTCCTTTCTCTCCCATCTCCTTTTTCTTGTTTAACAAAAGGGTTGGTTGAGCCTTACACTGTCGTGTCAGTCCTGCTGTAGAGCAATTTAACCGTTGTGTCGGACTAGTTATCGTGCCCGTCTAGCTGCCGCGCCAGACTAGCCACCATTTCAGAACAGTCATCGTGGTAGTCTTGTCATCAAGTAGTTTAGCTGTTGTGCTAGTCTAGTTACTGAGCTCATCTAACTGCCGCACAAGACCAGCCATTGTGTCAGATTAATTGTCGCGCTCGTCTAGCCGTCGGGTCAAACGACTTCATTAGAAGGCTCAGCAAGAGCGAAGCTAACCTTCGTCAATTCTCTCATCCTTCTTCTTCTTCTTCTCTCCACAAATATTTCCTTTCATTACCTCTAAGAGATGGGTTAAATCCCAACCAACCTCCATCCCACTTTTCTCTGAAAGGGCTAGTTGAAAGACATATTAGCCTTCAAACCATTCTTCCTTTTCTCCATCATTTCCTCTATCTCACCTCACCCCTTTCTTTCTATCCTTACTATAGGATCTTACTAAAATTCCCTCGTCAGGGAGACGTCGTAAGGCTATTGAATTGACATGAACTCTCTTATGTTATTTCTTTCACTTCTCCTCGAGTACGCATGCACGTGTGGGTTCACCCCTATGACAAGGTGGGGTCCTTAGACCCACTTATCTATATTGTAATGTGTGTGTCTGTTTTATAGGTAAGAAGAAAATAGATCAGGGGAGGCGATTCTGAGCCAGCCATAAGCCAGGGGGCTTTCTTCGTCATCTAAGAGGACATCCACGCGAGTTAGCCCGAGCGCATCACGGACCCACGCGAGGTGAGTCCCTCATTACGACCCTAATTCCTCTCTCATCGGTTGGTATTCCTGCCCGTGTCTTCTTCACATGGTTCTCGAGAGAGCGATCTCAGGTCCCAGGTCCATTTTGAATCCGAAACCACACTACCAGGTCAACTCAACCCGAAGGGTGAGATCGAGGCACCTAACCAACTTGACGACTCCACTGGGGACTCGCTACCTCATCGTTGGATTGTTCTTGTTTGACCTTTCCTTTGTTCTATTTTTTGCTTACTATAAACACACATCTTCTGGTTTGTTTAACCTATTCGTCTGAGTTGGGGATTTTATGATCCTCACACGTGAATTTTTCTCAGGAACAGGTTCCTCAAACCATGTTTTTAATCTTCCTTCTGAGTGAGGATCCGGTGTTACGCTCCCAGGTTCTTACCTGGATTAGTGTGAGGAGGGACTCGAAAGTCCCTCACTCCCCATCTTCTAGCATCGGTGGAACCTCAACCAAAGCACCTTGCATAGGTGGCAGACCATCCACCGCACACAGCATGTACCCTTCCACAGCGGAAAGGCAATCCTTTCCCTTCTTATGCATGGTAGCCTAGATGTCAACACTCTTATGGGTCGCCGAAAGGCCACCCCACATGTTCTATCACACCGGGCCACTGTAACAAGAGGCTCGACACATGGAGGAGGGGGCTTATGGCCACCACCTCCCACACGCACACCAAGGCTTGTGACCCATCCACTCGAGCCACACTTTGGGAAAACCCTCAGGCTGCCTCGAACCACTGTCTAGGTTCAAGTATTCTCGGATCAACTGATGCATACATATCTCACTACTCAAGGCAGTCCTCTAATTGCGCTTAGCCAAGTATAGGAGAAACGACTCCCTCGTCGTCCCTCTCAGCACATGTTTGCTCACTCTATGATGGATGGCCACAAGGCCAATCCCTCACAAACACATGCTCATGATACTCAGCCTCCTAAGGCTAAACCTACTGCTCAATCTCGGGCTAACCCTCAGGTTTCCCGTAACCCTTCTACAAAGGATGCACACACACCGCCACAATAGACTCCATCAAGCCCCCAATCAAGAGGTCAATGGCAGTTGTCTCCTCCCCCATTTGTCCTTTCTCCACTAGTTCAAACAGCTTTAGACTTGGTACTATGAGACCTTTCCAAAGAGTACCCTCCTGCAATACGCTCTCCTAACCGGCCCGACCTTTGGAGTTCATAAGAGAGCATGGGGCAAGACTCTCCTAGGAGATGGGGTCTTCCATCCCCTATCTCTCTCCAAGCTGTGCACCTATCTCTTCCATCCCCTAACTGCCCGTCGATGTGCACCTCACGGGAAGTTATCATCATGCAACTCGTTAGGAGTCATTGTCGTTCGCAAGGGATGTGTTGCTTCCTTGCATTGCCAATGGCGAGACTCATTGCCATCTGCGGGCTTCCTCTTGTATTCCATGACTGGTACCATGTGCCTCATGGGAAGCTATCGTCATGAGCCTCACTAGAAGCCATCGCCGCCTGCAAGGGAAGCATCGTCTTCTCATGATGCTAACGGCGATACCCATTGTTGTCTGGGTTCTTCCCCTTCTGCAGTCTCGGTCTCTTTCTCTTCGTCCCCTTTTCATCTCCTCATTCTTTTCTCCCCTTACTTGACTGAGGGTAGGCTTAGTCTAGCACCGCCATATCGGTCTCGGTTAAGAGTAGTATTGATGTCGTGCTAGTCTTGAGAACCATGCCCGTCTTGCTACCACTCCAAGTCAGTAGCTTTCCGACCGTCATGCTATTCTTGCCCTTTGTCAAGTTTTCTTCTCCTTTCTCTCTTTATTGGAAGCCTTCCATTTCATCACTCCCTCATATGAGCATGCGATGCCCTAAGATAAGGGTGTGTCTCTTCGACCCACTTGTCTCGCCAATTAACCATAAAAGTATTGTGCAGAAAATAAGAGGATTGTAGGTCAAGGGAGGCAATTCCAAACCACCTCAAGCAACTAGGCGGCTTTCTTCATGATCTAAGAGGCTGCCCACGTGAGCTAGCCCGAGTAAGTCCCGAACCCACCTTAAATTCCACTCTCATCAGTTAGTATACCTGCCCTTGCTCTTGAGCAAGATTTCGAGATAGTGATCTCAAATCTCGGGTTTGCTAAAAACCTGAGATACGTGCCACCAGATCATCTAGATCCGGAAGGCGTGATCGAGGCACCTAACCAGCTTGGCGACTCCACTAGGGACTTGCTACCCCTTAGTCGGTTTTCTCTTATTTGACCAGTATCATCTTTTACTTTCTGCATTAATTTCTATGGCACCTGGGTTGTTCAACCCGTTCATCAGGGACTTCCTTATCCTCGTACTCGTGATTGTCCCAGGGAAGTGAACTGTTGAAGCTTCCTTCCCTACTCTCCTTCTGAGTTAGCATTCACAGTCCGGCTCCCAGGTTCTTGCCTGGGTTAGTGCGAGAAGGGACTTAAAAGTCCCTGACTCCCCACTTCCTCGCCCTGGTAGCCCCTTGCATCGGTGGCACGTCTGCCACCGTACACAGCACGCACCTTGCTACTGGTAAGTCTCTTGTCAGTCATATTGCTGGGGCACGCCGAAAGGCTACCCTAACCTTTTTCACGGGAAGCAAGCAAGTTGGCGTCACTCTTGAGGTTCGCAGCAAGGCAACCCCCTATACTCTTTCACCTCTCTGAACCTCCAGACTTAGAGGCTCGGCACACCACGGCAGAGACCTTGCAGCCTCCACCTCTTGCACACACACAAGGGCTCGTGGTCCATTCACTCGAGCCACATCTCGAGGCAACCCCCATGTTGCCTTGAGCTCACAACAAGGGGTAGGCCTTCTTGTGTCAAACCCTACGTGCGCCATGCATTCGCTTTCCACAGCTCGGGCAACGCTAGCTCTATGCCACCTAGAGCACACGAGGGTCGACCGCTTCGTCCTCCCTCCCAGCATACATGGCCTCACTCTGTGATAGATGAGCTTCTGCCTCATCCCTTACAAATACAAGCTCGTGGGTCTCGACCTCCCAAGGTCAAACCAATTGACCGAGCCTGGGTTGACCCCCAAGTCACTTTGATGGCTAACCCTAAAGGTGCACACAAACCGCTTTCACAGGTTCCTCCCCGGTCCAAACTCAGGCGGAGTCATGAACAAGCTACTTCCTCTGTCGCTCGTCCGATACCAGGTAAACACCTCGTGCCCTTGTGCTCAAAGGTCTTCCTTAAGAGTACCATCTTGAGCCAACCTTGGGTCAACTGTGAACATGAGCTCCACAAATGAACTCGGGGCAACGGCCTGATGTCAGACAGAGGCCTCCAGCCTCTAAGACAGAAACCCAGGCTGCCTTTTATCCTTGGACCCCACTCCTTGCTCCAACTCATAGACACAACCCTTACATGTTCAAAGAAGGCCAGGCAGTTCAGGTCTCAGGCTCGATTCTGGAATGAGGTCCACAACCGTCTCAGAGTTAAGTAGAAGAGAGGCCTTCAGATCCTACCTAAAGAAGCCTCCAAGGCAGTCGAGGTCGCCACCCTTGTTGACCTCCTGCCTCGTAACCCCCTTTTCCCACTTCAAACTCCAGAACCTGAGAGAGTCCAAGAGTATTGTTGGGTCTTCACTTCCTAAAAGCCAAGATCCCAAGACCGTCGAGAACTGGTCCTCACAAGATCAACATATAAGGCTCGAATCCAATCCGAACAAGCTAAGGCCCTATAGACTGACTTGTCACCTATGACTCGCCGACCCTGGTAGTCTGCTCCTCCTCCAAGCTTTGACCTCCCAAAAGAGACGGTCAGTGTCATGGTGATCAATGACCCTGACGAAGTCTAGGAAGACAAAATGACCAGGTTCGAGGTAATGATGCAGATGAAACGGCTAGATGCCTCCATGCCCACTTCCTCTCACCATGAGACAGATTCCCCGATCGGTGAGGACACAGTTCCTAGGCAAACTCTCCCACCGGTCTCCTAAGATAGTTTTGCCTCCCGTGGGGTCTCCCAAACTGACATAGATGTTATGGTGGCCCATAGCCTCAAGAACAAGGTCCCAGGCTTGGAAGAGACACCGCTCTACCAGAAGCCATACCCTCATGCATTGACCAAGTACCCTTCCCTCCGAACTATCAAAAGGGGAAACTCCCCCTATTCAATGGTACTACATTTCTGCACTAGCATACTACTCACTTCCAAGTGGCTTGTCAAGAGACAGCAACTGACAGATGACTCCTCCTTCGTCGAGATTCTTGAAGGGCCAGCCTTCCAGTGGTATGCTCGGCTGCCTCCCAACTCGGTACCCACGTGGCAAGAGATGGAGCAATTATTTTACCAACGCTTCTACGAAGTCCAAAGGAATGTGGAGAACATCGAACTCCTCACCCTGACGCAAGACCCTGGTGAGCTGGTTGACAAGTTCATCACCGATGGGGAGAGTTAGCAACCTTCCACGCCACTCTCATGACTGAGAAAGAAGGGGTTTAGACCTGCATATGGAACATGCTTCCGGAGATCACCCTGAATGTTGAGGCATCCAATCCACCCTCCATGTCAGAGGTCATCTCTAAGGCAGTTCGTATAGAGGGGTTCTTCAAGCACCATGGTAGCCCTCGTCAGCAACCCTCCGGTTCAAACTCTCGTTCCAACAGTCGGAGCAACTAAAAAGCAGTGATCAGTGCGGCCGTCATTATGATTGACATTAAGAGCACGGCTCCTCAAACCCTGGACCTTTTCAAGGTGCAAACATCTCCGACCAGGGGCAAGTAGAAGTCCTACAATTAGGTCTCGCCTCCTAAAAATTCTAAGTGAAATGACATCTGTATCCAGCACCAGAATAAAGTTTACCCCGTCGACAAGGAGTGGACTCTTGCACTGCTTTGACTGCTGCTAGAACAAAACATGATCCAGCTACCAAAGGTCAATACTGAAGAGTCGACTGGGCAAGAGACAAATGAGAAGTATTGTGCATATCACAGGAGCGTAGGCCACCACACCTACGACTGTTATAACCTCAATGATACTATCGAAGCCCTTATCAATATAAAGCTCGAAGAGTTGAAGAAAGCCTTCAAGGCAACTGAGGCTTCTCACATAGTCACGATCCAAGAGGGTGATGAGGCACTCGCTATTCTCCGTGCATTTTCCTCCATAATGCTCGAAGAAGGACTCGTCACTCCTAAGCCGATAAGGCAGCCCAAGTTCCTACCTCTAGGAACTGAGAACCTCTAGTGCTCATATCACCAGATATGAGGTCATGATGTCAACGAGTGCACCGACTTCCATAAGCTTCTAGCAATGAAGATGCAGTAGTGTCAGGAACTTCAAAGAAACCCAGGAGGACACCCTCAAGTCCCTCTTTCGCGTGTGTAAGAAGACCTCTCAATGCTAGCCCAGGGAAACGTGGGATCAGACCCTCTATATGCCCTCTTCGAGGCGATGCTCCAACAGGGCCTCGTCACTCCCAAGCCCACCAGGCAGCCTAAGCGGCTTACCCAGGGAACGAAAAAAATCAGATGCCCTTATCACCAAGTATGGGGTCACGAGCTAAAAGAGTGGTTGGGATTCGAAGTTATAGTCACGAAGAAAGTCTAGCAAGGCCAAATTGTTTGTGTCGTCCTCCCGAAACACTTTCAAGCTGTCACCTCCGTTCAAGAGGAGGCCACACTACAAGCCCTTCATGAGCATGTACTGGACCCTTCGGAACCCTCAACCTCTCAGCCCTGGGAAGTCTACCATGGGCGAAGTAGGCTCGAATCCCTGAAGCATGAAGCAGTCCATCAAGCTAGGACTACTCACCAGCCAAAGAGGGTGGTCCAAACACCCCCTCAGGGATCCGAAAAGTGACGTCGAGCACCTAGGTTAGCCCGTCGAAGGAATCCCATCCCTCAACCACAAGACGAGGAACAATTCCTCAGGCCCCTTCCTCCACTCCCGACCTTGAAAGACTTCATCCTAAGCACAGCTCGCCATATCCTTTCGTTCAATTAGGTGGACATCCCTGAGCCACCAGCAGCTCTAGATTCCTCCAATATGGGTGACGACGCTAAAAGCACCCCACAGTGGTCAAAGCGAGGGCAAGACTGAAAATACCCCTACAAACGTTTAATTTCAGCGACGACGTAAAAAGCTGCCCAGAATGTTCTAACTCTTCTTCTCCTTTCTCCTCCTCTATTTTCTCCACAGGTGCAGATAGATGGTGCTCAAACTTCAACACTCTAAACAGAGAATTCGGAGGCACCACCCTCACCCAGCCATAGCAAGAGCATCTCAAAGAGATGTTAGCCCAGGCAGCTGGATTCTCAGCAGCTGCTGATGCCCTGCCAACTCAAGTCAAAACCGAGTCATCTTTAGGCTCTTGTTCCAAAGAGGCCTCCCACATGGTCCATATCTTGGAAGTACCACCTAGCACGGGGGAAATGGATCTAAGATAGGGAAAGAAGCAACATCCCACACCTCAAAAGCACAAGGCCGTCGAGTTTCCTTATCCTTTGCTTTCCCCTAAACCTCAACCCTAAACCTCTACATCCCTAATACAAGCCCCTATTACTTCCCCATCAACCCAGACCACACCGGCCGAGCAAAAAATTCAGCCAGTGTAACAAACCAAAACCCAATCAAAGCTTGTTCCTAAACCTACCTTACCACCTACACCAGCGACTGGATCAGAAGCACAAAAGACTTATGAGGATAAAGTGAAATATGACGTAATTGGGTACTTGAGAAAGCTTCCAACCCTTCTAAGTATCTATGATGCCCTCTTACTGTCTAGAGATTATTGTATGGCCCTAGTGCAAGCTCTTTCTAACATAGAGGTATACGAGACCAAAGTGGAGCCCATTGAGGTTGACCCAGCCATTCTAAGTGGGTGCTTAGCAATCTATTTTTTTGAAGGAGACCTTTAGTTGGGGGCTAAATTCCATAATCGCCCCCTCTTTGTGAATGGTGAACTCCATGCCTGCCCTATCAACCAGATCATGCTGGATGGAGGGTCAGCAGTCAACCTAATCCTACGAAGGATCCTTACCCAATTGGGATTAGGGTCTGACAACCTCACTTCTACCCACATCACCGTGCAAGATTTCAACCAATCGGAGAGAAGCCAGGTGGCAGAGTGCGCCTTCCTCTCAAAATTGGTGACCTCATCGATTACGCTCATTTCCATGTAATCGACACTAATACCTCTTACAACATCCTGCTTGATCGTCCTTGGCTTCACGATTAGGGGGTGGTTCCTTCCATGCTCCATCAATGCTTCAAATACAGTCGAGATGGGAGACAGCACACGGTCTATGCTGATAAACGACCAATCCCTGTAGCCAAGACACACTATGCCGACTCCAAGTACTATGTCACAGACCTTCTAGCACCAGAAAAGTCAAAGGATGATGATTGGAGGCCTGTGAGAGAGATGGGACCCTCGACATTGAAGACCTGAGCAGAATGATCACGAACATGTTCAAAGAGGAAGAAAGACAGGGCAAGATCGTCCGTTTGACTCTAGTCTACCCGAGTATACCTTGCCACCTCTTCGAGGTCATGGTATCCTCTCCCAAAGAAAAACCTTCCCCCACTACTTCCAATTTGCCAAAGTGAAATGGCAAGCTACAAGAAACTCCTTAGCTTGAGGAAGCCCTAAAAGTAGACCTTCCAGCACCAAGGGTCACCTATACATCGGACCAGCAAAAGGTCCTGCATGTCCCCATCTCTCTTCTGAAAGAAGAACTGGCATACCAACCACCAAGGTAGGTTCTCCAAGTTCCATAACTCTGAAGCACTTAAAGGGGTTTGTCTCTGAGACTAAGACCTATGACAAGCTCAAAACCAATGTACCTCGAATCGAAGCAAAAGCTCCCCCAGACTGAAGTATTTACAATGAGTAGGCTCACCAAATCATGAGAACCATGAATTCTAAGTCCCTATCCAATCAAACACTCAAGGGTGAAGTAATAACTGCTCCCCTATTTGAGGTCATTGAAGCCACAGCAGGCTGCCACAAGACGAAGCAAGGAGTGGGCTATTCTTTTTCTTCTCAAACTATGAAAGGGCGAAAGAAATGAAATAGAAAAGAAAGAAAAATAAGAGACATGCATTGCATAGACAAGGAAAAGAACTTCCATTCATAAAAAATGTCATTTCTTTACAATGAAGAGGAAATTAGAAAGAAGATGCCATAAAAAATGGCCAATGATCTCATTGACCCTCCCCTTGCACTCATCAATCAAGGCTCTTGCTCGCTCGATGTCCATCCTCAATGCGGCCACCAGCCCAGCCTCGCACTGCACTAGGGCAAGTTTCTCACCGAAGAAGTGCTCGAGATCCAGCACCTTCTGGGTTAGTTCCTTATCTTTGGCCTCCCAAGATGATGTCACCTCCTCCAACCTGGCAAGCTCTTGTGCCCATTTGGCGATCTATGCCTTCAGGGTCTGCACCTTATTATTGCCTGTTACGGCCTTCTCGGCAAGAGCAGACTTCTGAGAGGCAGTAACCTCTATCTCTCCTACCTAGACATGTGTCAGTTCCAAGTTCTGTGCTAAGGAAGCCTCCATGACTCTAGCCACGACTTCTCTAGATGCGTTGTGGCCCTTTCCGCTTGTAAAGTCTTCATCCTCCATCCTTCTTGCTCATTGGAAATACTGTCAAAGTAAGGGAGCGCCTCGGGCACGCTTCCTAAGGCGATTCCCCTCAATTGAAGACGTGTCATTCCAAGCTCTTTGAGACATAGCTCCTTCAGCTTCTGGAAGCCCGTTCGCAGCATCTCAAAGAAAACGCCAGGTATCCCACTGAAAGTGGGTCTAAGCAGTACAGTAGGAGCAACCACAGTAGGAGGACTCCCAACTGCAGCCTCAGGCTCCCCATAATCAGGCCAAACCTCAAGCAGCACTATTACCCCGGCAATGGCTCTCTTGTTCTGACCCTCTGTCATGGCCACATTGGGCTCGATTCTTTCATGCTCAGGTACCGTAGCCGGGGCAAGACTGGCCTCCTCGCCTGGAGCCGCTACCTCAGTCTCATGTTACACCATGGCGAACTCCTCTCCCTGAGCAGCGATCTCGCCTTGTGTCCCCTCTTCTCGACCATCCCCACTTCGAGAGGTCCGACACCGTCTCCCTCTCCTTCTATGCTCTTGTCCCCCATGGTGATCACTTCAACAACAGGCTCTCCCATGGCCCCTGCCTCTTATATAATCATGGGTGCCGCCTTTGGGCCCTCCAAGCCTGACCCCTCAGGGTGCCCTGCTTCTGCACCCCCCGCAGATGCATCACTCGAAGCAGCCATCTCTTGCTGCTCTGATGGCCCCACTTCAGCCCCTGGGGCTTCATCCTCTTCTATTACCACAAGCTCTATCAGGGTTTCCTTTTCCTTGATAAGCACGAGAACCGTCAGAGCTCTAGAGGTCCTCTCTACCTCCGCTACCTCGCCAATGCCAACCTCATCAAGGCCAGCCTCATCATCCTCATTTACCACCATCATGCGACCTCCCCTTCAGCTGTGGATGTCGTTGCCTGATCCGAAGCGATTTCAATCAAAGCAGTTGGCCCTGAGGCATCGGCTTGAGCCTTTAAAGGGCCAGGAGAAAGTTCAAAAGAAGGAGAAGGCGAAGCCTCAGGAGTAGAGGGCGACGCATAAATGACAGGAGACACATAGCCCTTCAAAGAAGCCGAGAGTGAGGAGCCATCTTCTAGCTCACAAACCACTGGAGCCTTACGCCCTTTAAGCCTCGAAGACTTAGTCACCTTCTTGGCCGATGCACGAGGAGTCACTGGGGCAATCCGCTTCCTCTTCTTTCCTTTTTCCTGCTTGGGTGCAGCAGCCTTCGAGGTGCCAGAACTGACAGCTAACTTGCTATGATGCTGCTCCCTATCAACTTATTCAAATCATGGACTGAACGCCCTTCATGCCTCTGAACTTTACGACCTTCCTTCCATTTGAAGATGGCAGTGAGGTTGTCAAAACTCTCTCTTTCTTTTTCTCCATATTTAGAAACCGCGACAAAGATTTGTCCATGGCAGTCTGGGGAGGCTGCCTGACCGTGCGCCAATCATGAGGGGAGCCCAACGTAAAGATTTCGCCTAGGGGAGGGGTCCTAGCCATTTTCTGTTGCCTTGTGTCTTGGCTCCAGCGGTTACCCTCCCCTTTCCAAGGGTGTTCCACATCCCAATACCCCTTGTTTGTGATTCTCCACCGGCGCTCGTGGGGCTCAGTTGCCCATACCGTCCTGCCAAAATGGGGCAACACATACTTATTGACCTTGGTGGTCTCCAAGCATGTAGCCCAGGGCCCAGGCGGTGCGAATGTGCCTCGGGAGCCAAATCTCCTTGAGGGTTCCCAACTCGTCCTTCTTCCAATGAGTTGCCTTGTTATGCCGCTTCTCAAAGAATATGGAGAACGGTCAGCGCTGATCCAGCCCATGCTGCAGGGCAAACCGATGAGGAAAGTAGCCCTCAAGCTTCATGTCATGGACAGTGCGATAGGCAACAACTCTGCCTATCACACTCAGCATAAACATCAATTCTTTTGGGTTAGTGAAGTCACCATCTAGGCGGTGGCCCAACTCATCCACATACGCACGATCTATGAGACTTCCAACTGGGAACGCCACCCGGGTCATGTGGGGGTGATCATTGAAGAACAAGCTCCGCGCGTGATGGAAAATTGCCCTCTGCCCGGCAATCTTCAGCAAAAATGGGCACACGGTGTCCTCTAACTCTTTGGTTTTGAGGTATGTGTCCGAGAAGTAAGCTCCATGCCAACCAAACACATAATGGACTAAGAAAGGATTCTTGAAATCTCTTGGGAAGGCCTCACCATCTACGATGCCATTCCCTCCTTCATCCCCTTAATACTGCCTTCCCCTAGAAATGGCTCTCAAGCCATGATAAATACTACACAAAACGAGCTATGCGAGTGCGTACTCCTTCCCTCGGGCCATGTTGGAGGCCACATAAAAAGTGTCGAAACGAATGACATCTGCTCCTCCTGGCAAGGCAAATTAACACAAGAAGAGCATCAAGTAAGCCGCCAGGTAGATGTTCTCATTCTTCTTTCGTAGATCGAAAACTTGTGGGGTTTTCTTCCCCTCTTTTCTCAGTAATGGACTAGCTTCATTTGTATAGTCCCCGAAGAAGAACATTACCCTTTTGGCGAAGGTGACTCGCCCAGTTTTGGGCTCATCATAAAGATCTCGAATAATTCTTAAAGCCCAACCGATGGGGCTTCTTTACCTACTTTCTCCTAGCCAAAAATGACTGAGTTTGGGGGCATAAACTCGTCGTACATAACACCAAGGAGCGGCCGCCCACTAACGAAGTGTAGGGGTCCATCAGCGATATCCTTGCCTCCCCATGACCAAGTAGCCATGTGTTGCTAGCATGGCTCCAAGTTTTCATAAACACTTTGACTGTGTTAGAACAACAGTCATAGTAGCCTGCCGAGCACTAGAGGGCAGCCACCAAAGAAGCCTGTCTCAAGGTAATTCTGAAATTCCTCGACACCTTTATGGTCCATGAGGAGTACCCCCTCAGGTACTGATGCTCTCCTTGTACTCACAAGCTGGCAGAAGACCATTTCATACCCGGGGTTGCCACCATCCGCTTGCTTAGAGTCGGCAAGCTTGCATTAGAGCCATGTTTTGGTGCAGGCAATGCAGAAGGCCTACCCCTTACTCTATACTCACATTCCCATCATTATCTTCCCTCGTCACCAACTAGACGGGGGTGCTCACAAAGGTGACGCTCAAGGGCCACCTTAGTTCACATAAGGCCTCGGTGAGCCAGATTGGCTAACCTTTCACCATGCTTTCACCGATGAATTCAGCAGTACCAACCTCCCCTTCTCACGGGAGATTCCTCACATCTGGAATGGCACCTAAAGTCTCGGCCACTAGACTAGAAACTTCACTGGCAAAGGACGTTGGGTGGCCATGAAGAGACTGCGCTCACAAAGGCGTATCATCGATTGGGCACTCAAGGTGTAATGTTGTTAGGGTATCGTCGTCCCACAACCAAGGGGGAAGACTATCGATGTCTTCCCACTGAGATGGTATTTCCGTATCGTGACCAAGATGTGTTAATGCTTGTGCTCCAAGTGTCAAGCAAGCACCACACGTGCGTTCCTCGAAACACAGGCACGCCACCTGACACTTGCGGAATGGCATGTCACCGTGCGTGCGGAGGGCGACCGTTCACCGTCCTATGACCCTTCGTCGCTAGACTGTTATGGCCCTGCAGCCCTTCGGGCTCCCATCGGTGTTTACCCTCTTCCCCGGGAACTCGCTCCTATTCATCAGAAAGCCCTTCCCCGCCTTCCACTCGTCATCAGAATTAGCGAAAAACCACCGAAATCCCCGAAAGCTCCCTGTGACCCTGCAGGTTTCCCTTCTCCCTGCTTCTGCACTTCTGCAATTCGCCACAAGCTCACTGGAATTCTACTGAGTTCCTGTTGAGCCAACTGTTGTTCCTCCTCCTTCTCCTCCAATAACCAGAGGACTGACAGAGCCCTCTGAACTCTCTGCGACCTCCCCTTCAACCATAGAACGACAAAAGGAGCACTCAAACTCCCACAGGGCACCTCTGCAAACCTGGCTAAGGCACCGAGAAACCCTGTTCCTTACTTGGAGAGCCTCGACACTCTCCAATGATGTTTGCAAGCACCTCGTAAAGGCCCACAACCCACTAAAGCTCGTCAGAAAGAGCTCCCTCTCTGCTGCAGATTTTGACCAGCAAGTTTCGATCGGGAAATCTCTCATCGGAGACCCCTTGCTCTAGCTCTCTCTCTCTAAAAACTCTTCCATTATTTTACCCCTTTGGTACAATAGTAAAGAGGAGTTTTCCCACTTTTTTATACCCGACAGTGCCGCAAACTGCCAGCCAAAAACATGAAATGACGCTCCAATCCCCAGTTCCTGACGGCAATAAAACCAAGCCGGAGCGGGTCAAAACCCGAGAATCGAAAAGGCCATCGTCGCGTGCCTTCATCAAGGGCCATCGTCGTTGTAAGGGCCACAATTTGAGTAAATCGAACCACTCGCGGCAGTGGAGAGAGAGAGGGAAGTCGAGAAAGATAGAAGCACACGCTCAGCACTAAGGGCAAGGATTAACGCCGTCTAGGTTGCTCGGCCTAGTGCCATCCATGTAGCAAAACGCTATCGCTGCGTGCGAAAGGCGTAAGGATTATCGTCATGCGTGATAGGTATAAGAGTTTAGTCACATGCGAAAGGCGTAAGAAGCATCACTGAGTGAAAAGGAGACTAACACCGCTCGTGAAACTAAGTATCGCCGGTGGGAGTATCGTCGCATGCGTATCGTTGACTAGAGCATCGTCGTGAGCTTATCGTCGCCTGGTGTAACGCCGTGCGTGGTTGATCATATGTGAAGCTGTCCGTGGTGCCAGCGTTGTGCCATATTCGTCAGTATCGTACTGAGTGTGTCAATGCCGCACCGTGCGTGTGACACCAGCCACAACCTTTTCCCATCTACCGCGTCGTAAGCCACAGTAAGCTTCACCAACTACCACCAACCCTCACCTACTCCCACGCCTTTATGTAGCACCCTCGACCCATCGCCACCAGCTTTTCTATTCCCTCCCCATATTTTTTCCCTCGCCTTTACGCCATCATTGTGGGTACGCCTCTGGAATGAAGACAACTGCGTGAAGCTATTGTGGGGTGCAACAAGGACGGTGGGCGAGCTACATGAAGGGAGTGGGGAGTGTCGTGAGCCTGTAAGTGGGTTAGTTTCTATGCATCCATAGTTTATGTAAAGAACAAATATTTAGAATGGGTAAGATGATAGAATGAAAATGTTAAGAATGAATGGGTTAACATGAAGTTGAAATTTCAGTTTTTATGCTTCTCAATGCCATGACTGATTTTACCACATATATGATCTTTTTACTTATGGACACTCATGAAATTGGTCACTATGAGACTCCTTATCATGAACAAGGTTCCAAGCCCAAAGTGTAGCTAAGCTAGGAAATATTAAGTGTTCTTTAAAAGCATGTTAACTTGAGCATATGAATTTCCAGAACTGTGACTGTTTTTACATCAACATGTTTGATGGCCAAATGGTGTCTAAATGGGACCAAACCTATCTCAAAGGAAAGGTATGTATGTCTACTTTAAGTCTACTTTTTATGCCTTGATAAAATTTTGCCTGGAAGAAAATATATGGCCTAAAATGTCGAGGCATGACACTGCTCATAGTCGCTACTAATTCCAGCAGCTGTGGGCCTCCTTGGGCAATGCATTTGACCTAGCAAACGGTGTCCAAAAACCTTAAAAATTCCACCATTAGAAAGGTTCATGAATGTCCTCAACGTTGTATGTTTTGATTTTTTTTTGAAATTTCCCACGGATTTTTAATTATGACTCGATATGCCCGAGTATGTCGCTGCGCACTGTTGCAGGGAAGATTTCTAGCAACTAATGCTCACCTTGTACTGAGCTATTGACCCATCAAATGGCCCCCAAATTCTTTCAAATTAATACCTTGTAAAGTCTGTGTATTAGCTCAAAGTTTCATGTTTGATGCATCCTTAAACTCCCCCTAAATCGGGAGCTACGCCCTCGCAAGAGGGGCATGTCACTATTACTTGTCGGTGCATCATTTTACGACCATGCGGCACTAAGTTATCTTGATATATGATAAATGTGAATGCCAAATGATAAATTCCATGAGAATGTCATTAATATATGTGAATGATGCCTTGTAAACTGCACTTTGTGAGAAAGAGGGGCCACGAGTGCGATAGTGATGAAATGAATCCATAATGAATGTCAAATGCTACTGAGAGGGCTTATGTGTAAATGCCTTGTGAAAGCTTATGAAATGCATGTATTTTACTTAATTCTATGATGTTATGATGTTATGATGAAATATGATTCATCTGTATGAGACATTGATTTATAAGAATGTGATTCATCCATTATGAGGCATTGTATCGGCCACTATGCGGTGAGACACTCACCGGTAGAGGATATCATTATGGTACTGTGATGAATTGGCGACTACATGGTGGGACACTCACCGGTAGTGGATATTGTTGTGATACCGTGATTACTTACCAATGCTTATGTTGATATTGACCACTACACAGTGGGACACTCATCGGTAGTGGATACTACTATGATATTGCTTGCTACGCAATGGGACACTCATCGAAGGTAAGGAAAGAGATGCTGGTATACCCCCTAACCTTCTTAATGATAGGAACGGGTTAAGGGAGAGGATAGAGGGTTGCACCCTAGATTTATGAAATGAAATGATTGATGCCTTGCAAGGTAAGGGCCTATCAAACCCCCAATGCATGCTAGGGACTGTGCGTATGTGTTGAGTGCATTACGAAGTGGATTAACCTACTTGTCATTACCCTCCCTCCTGTACGATGGTAGAGGTCTTAAGCAATGGGATTGGCTTAACCTGATGGATAGGGCCTCTACTGCAGGAGTAGGTGATTAGGGAGCGAGTAGATAAGAATTGATTTTCTGCATAGGAAATGTTTAATATTACAATGATTGAATGATTAATGATCTCACTGATCGAATGCTTATGATCACACTGATTCAAAGGTAACTGTCGTTTAAGTGAAATGTTCATATTCGCTGCCTTGACCTGATATGCATATATGCTAAATTATGACTTTATATTGATGAATTGTACTATTTTCACACATGGATAGAACCATCAAGAATGCATGACACTAGACGTGCTTATTGGGATATATAGCTCATCCCATTATTTCTCCTCTTCTTTATATTGATAGCAACAAGTGCAGGGCTGGAAGTTCGGGTTTGACGGCTAGAAGATGAAGCAAGTGTTCTTGAAGTAGGTGATTAGACCTTATTTATGTTTGGGTTGTTTGGCCCTGGTCTTGTTTTGTTCTTGGTGGATATGTGTAGTATTGAGCCTAAGTGCTCCGAAGTGAATGCAATAATTTTGAATATTTGTATATTATGAGTTTTGGTGCGTGGAGTTTTCCTGACTCTTCTGCTAGTTGAGTTTTTGTTCTAGTTCTTTTCCATGGTTTTCTCGATTACTGAAAATAAAGGCGTTGAGTCCACTCCTACCTGAGTGAAAAATGTTACATTGGATCACGAACCAGCGTTCGATCGCCCATCACCGCATGGGGTACGGTGGTCGGGGGCGAGGTCGTGATAGATATGTTATCAAAGCAGCCAAGAGAGGATTCTTTGCCTAGGAAGTTTAGGAGAGTCCTTAGATTAGTTTTGGGGTAGGCAAGTGACAAGGTGGTCTTGTGACTAGGTTAAAGGATGTTGAAAGCTCGTAACCACAATGCGGTTCTAGTAATGAAAATATTGAGGCACTCGACGAGTTTTACAAGACTCTGGGGGCTATGACCCAAATGATAAAGGAATCGATGCCAACCCAGTCTACTCTTACGCTCGAGCAAAATGACAGTAGCCTCATGGACAGGTTTAGGAGAATGGCACCACCAACCTTTTTAGGGCATTGAGGAGTGGAGAAGGCTAAGAGGTGGAAGAAACAGATAGAGAAAATCTTAGAGGTGCTACATTGCTCAGATGAGCAAAAAGTCAAGTTAGGGGCCTTTATGTTGGAAGGGGAAGCAGAATACTGATGGGACTCGGTGAAGCAGACTTGGAGGGAGATAGGGACTGAGGTAACCTGAGAAAACTTCTTGGCAGCATTTGATGAGAGGTACTTCCCTGATTCAGTCAAGGAAAGGAAGGAAGCATTATTCATTGAACTCCAGCAAGGGGGTATCACTGTTGAACAATACGCCGCCCGATTTGCAAAGCTCTCTAGGTATGCGCCCCACATCATAAATACCGAGGCACGAAAGGTGGCTAAATTTGAAAGGAGCTTGCAACAAGATATCAAGAGTAGGGTGATGTCAACCAATATAAAGTCATACACCCCGCTGGTAGACCATGCTTTGAAGATGGAAAAAGATTGCGAGGATCGCAGGTTAAGGGAGGAAGGAAAAAGGAAAGCTTTGTCGTCGGGAAAGTTTAGGAAGAAAGCTTGACAGTCTTAGAGGAGAAACCCTAGAGGGAGCCCGTACCCACCTAACCCAAGGATCCCGAAGAGTCTTCCGAGCAATATGGAAAATGACCAACGCCCGATTTGTACTTATTGTGGGAGCAGCAACCACACTTCGCTGAATGCTATCGGAGTAAGAATGTATGTCTGAAATGCAGCAAGCCTGACCATTGGGTGAAGGACTGCCCGATGATGAAGACCTAGGATTGTCCGATGACCCAAGGGCGAGTGTTCGCACTCATTGAACAAGAGGCTAAGGCCTCCACCTCGGTGATTAGAGGTATGCTCTCAATTTGTGATGTTAATGTTAAAGTCTTAACTGACCTTGGATCCTTTCATTCATTTGTTGCACCGCATTTTGCCTGTTACATGAATGTCGCACCTGCACGTCTCAATTATAGTTTAGTAGTATGCACGCCTGTGGGAGGCTCTATAGAGACTGATAGAATATATAGACAGTGTAAGCTCCCGATTGATGGGTGTGACCTACCAGTGGATCTAATCCACCTAGATATTCAAGACTTTGATGTGATTCTAGGCATGGATTGGTTGTTTACACACCATGCCACCATTAATTTCCATGAAAATATGGTAACCTTTAAATGCCCCGATCAAGCAGAAATACACTTCAAGGGCATTAGGGACAATTCCCCACTGCACCTCATCTCTGCCCTTCAAGCCTCTCACCTTCTGGCTAAAAAGTGTGAACGGTACCTAGCTAATGTGGTAGAGAATCGGAATGTTTAGACCCAGTTGGAAGGGATACCGGTAGTAAAAGAATACCCTGAGGTGTTCCCAGAGGAGTTGTCATCCCTACCTCTAGAAAGAGAAATCGAATTTGAGATAGATGTAGTACCTGGCACTACTCCCATCTCCAAAGCCCCATATAGAATGGCTCCAACTAAATTGAAAGAGTTAAAAGAGCAATTGCAGGAATTATTGGATAAAGGATTCATCCGACCTAGTGTGTCGCCTTGGGGAGAACCGGTCTTGTTTATGAAGAAAAAAGATGGGTCCTTGAGATTATGTATTGACTATAGGAAGTTGAACCAAGTGACAGTGAAAAAAAAGTACCCTCTGCCTAGGATTGACGACCTCTTTGACCAGCTCCAAGGGACCCAAGTGTTTTCAAAGATTGAACTTCGATCGGGTTATCATCAATTGTGAGTCAATGAGGGGGACATTCCAAAGACTGCCTTCAAAACTCGATACAGTCACTATGAGTTTTTTGTGATGCCATTCGAGTTAACCAACGCCCCTGCTGTGTTCATGGATTTGATGGATAAGGTGTTCAGACCCTTCCTTGATGACTTTGTAGTAGTTTTCATCGATGATATCTTGGTATATTCAAAGAGTCAGGAATTGCATGAACAACATCTAAGAATGGTCTTGCAAACTTAGAAAACGGGAAGATTGTATGATAAGTTGAGCAAGAGTGAGTTTTGGCTCCCCAGTGTGGCCTTCCTTGGGCACATTAGTTCTAAGGATGGAATTACGGTCGACCCCTCTAAGATCAAAGACGTACTTAAGTGGGAATGGTCAACAAATGTGACCAAGGTTCGTAGCTTTCTAGGGCTGACAGGGTACTAAAGGTGCTTTGTAGAAGGATTCTCAAATATAATGCTTCCCCTGACTCGACTAACCCAGAAGAATATAAAATTATATGGTTAGAGGAGTGTGAGAGGATTTTTCAGGAATTTAAAAAGAGACTAGTCACGGCCCCAGTACTGGCCTTGCTCAAGGGGAATGAAGACTTTGTGGTTTATACCGATGCATCCCATAAAGGGCTCAAATGTTTACTTATGCAGAGAGGTAAAGTTATTGCTTATGCCTCCAGGCAGCTAAAGCTACATGAGCAAAACCATCCCACTCATGACTTGGAGCTCGCGGCAGTAGTGTTCGCATTAAAAATCAAGAGGCACGACCTCTATGGGGCCCAGTTTAAGGTGTTCACGGACCGCACGAGCCTCAAGTACTTATTTTCCCTGAAAGAGCTGAACATGAGGCAAAGAAGATGGATGGACTTATTAAATGATTATGATTGTACAATTGATCACCAACTGGGCAAGAATAATGTAGTAGCTGATGCATTAAGTTGAAAAGTTGTGGTCTCTGTGGTACATTTAATGGTTCGAGAAATGAAGCTGTTAGAGGATGTGGTAGAGTGGCACCCATCTCAGCCTTGTAGCGAGGGCAAGGAATGCTGTCATGTTTAAGGATGGAACCCCAACTCCTTCAACAAATTCGAGCAGTCCAAAAAGGAGATCCCCAACTAATAAAAATCCTTGCAGAACTGAACATGGGAGTAAAAGGAGATTTATCTATGAGTCGTGATGACTTGTTAAGGTTTAAAGGTCGAGTGTGTGTTCCCAATGACAAGAACATAAAAAGGGTTGTCCTAGAGGAAGCACATGACTCTCGTTACATGGTACACCTAGGGAGTACAAAGATATACCACAATTTGAAAAAGACCTTCTGGTGGAACAACATGAAGAGAGATGTGGCATAGTTTGTCGCTAAGTGTTTGACGTGTCAGCAAGTGAAGGCAGAGCATCAGAAACCTACTGGACTGCTACGACCCCTGCCCATACCAGAGTGGAAATGAAAACACATCAAGATGAACTTTGTTTCTGGATTACAAAGATCATGTGCAGGGCATGATATTATCTAGGTCATGGTGGACTGATTAACCAAAACTGCTCACTTCTTATCGGTTTGCACAACATATGCTCTAGACAAGCTAACTCAGTTGTACATAAGAGAAATTGTAAGATTGCATGAAGTGCCCATCAGCATTGTGTCAGATAGGGACAGTTGATTCACATCCAAATTTTGGGCAAGTCTGCAGTCAGCTCTAGGAACCAGACTTACTTGTAGCGTCGCCTTCCACACCCAAACAGATGGACAGTCAGAGAGAACCATTCAGACCTTGGAGGACATGTTCAGGGCATGTGTCACTGACTTTAAGGGGAGCTGGGAAGACCATCTACCTCTGATAGAATTTTCCTATAATAACAGTTTCCAAGCCAGTATTCAGATGGCACCTTATGAGGCCCTGTATGGAAGAAAGTGTAGGTCGTCCATCTGTTGGGATGAGGTGGGCGAAAGAAAATTATTAGGGCCCGAAATAGTTCAGATGACTTCTGAGAAGATTGCCTTAATTAGAGAGCGGCTCAAGACTGCCCAAAGTCGGCAAAAGAGCTACACCGATAACCGCTGGAGAAACCTCTAGTTTGAAGTGGGGGATCGAATCTTCCTAAAAATATCACCAACCAAGGGTATTACGAGATTTGGTAAAAAGGGAAAATTAAGCCCACGATTCATTGGGCCTTTTGAAATCCTGGAAATAATTGGAAGTGTGGCTTACCGACTTGCTCTGCCACCTAAACTGGCCAGCATCCACAATGTCTTTCATTTATCATTGCTGAGGAAATATCGACCTGACCCTTCCCATGTCTTGGAGTATGAACCAATCCCGTTCAAGGAAGATTTGACCTATGTTGATCGACCAATTGGGATATTAGACAGGAGAGTACAAGTGTTGCACAATAAAGAAATTCCTCTGGTCCGGGTATAATGGCAGTATCATCAAGCGAAGAATCGACATGGGAATGGGAGGACGAAATTAGGGAGAAATAACCACCACATTTTTAGTTAATGTTGATATGATTTTGAGGACAAAATCCCTTTTAAGGGGGGGATGATGTAAAGGCCACAATTTGACTAAACTGGACCACTCGCAGCAATGGAGAGAGAGAGGGAAGTCGAACAAGATGGAAGCGCAAGCCCAGCGCTAAGGGCAACGATTAACGCCGTCTGGGTGGCTTGGCCTAGTGTCATCCATGTAGAAAAAAGTTTTCGCCACACGGAAAAGTTGTAAGGATTATTGCCACGCGCAATAGGCGTAAGAGTATCGTGGTGCGCGAAAGGCATAAGAAGCATTACAGTGTGCAAAGGAGACTAATGCTGCGCTTGAAACTAAGTATCACCAGTGGGAGTATCGCCTCGTGCGTATCATCGACTGGAGCATCGCCGCGAGCTTATCACCGCCTGGTGTAACGTCATGCACGGTTGGTCATATGTGCAGCATTCAGCGGTGTCAACGCTATGCCATATCTGTCAGTATCGTATCGAGTGTGTCAACACCGCGTTGTGTGTGTGACGCCAGCCACAGCCATTTTCCCACCTACCGCGTAGTCGGCCACAGTGAGCTTCACCAAATCCCACCAACCCTCACCTACTCCCACGCCTTTAAGTAGCACCCTCGACCCATCGCCGCTCTCTTTTCCTTTCCCTTTCCATATTTTTTTCCCTTTCCATATTTTTTTCCCTTTCCTTTACGCTATGCGCACGGACTGCACCATTGTCTTGGGGAGGCCTCTGGAATGAAGATGACTGCGTGAAGCTGTTGTGCGGTGCACCAAGGATGGTGGGCGGGCTGCATGAAGGGAGTGGGGAGCGTCGTGAGCCTATAAGTGGATTTAGTTTCTATGCATCCATAGTTTACGTAAATAAAAAATATTGAGAATGGGTAAGATGATTGAATGAAAATGTGAAGAATGAATGGGTTAACATGAGGTTGAATATTCAGTTTTTGTGCTTCTCAATGCCATGACTATTTTTACCAAATATATGATCTTTTCACTTATGGACACTCATGAAATTGGTCACTGTGAGACTCCTTATCATGAATAAGGTTCCAAGCCCAAAGTGTAGCTTGGCTAGGAAATATTAAGTGCTCTTTAAAAGCATGTTAACTTGAGCATATGAATTTCCATAACTGTGACTGCTTTTGCATCAACGTGTTTGATGGCCAAATGGCATCCAAATGGGACCAAACCTATCTCGAAGGAAAGGCATGGATGTCTCCTTTAACTCAACTTTTTATGTCATGATGAAATTTCTCCTAGAAGAAAAGATATGGCCTAAAATGTCGAGGCATGACACTGCTCATAGTCGCTGCTAATTCCAGTAGTTGTGGCCCTCCTTGAGCAATGCTTTTGACCTAGCAAATAGTGTCTAAAAACCTTAAAACTTCCACCATTGGAAAGGTTTATGAATGTACTCAAAGTTGTATGTTTTGAGTTTTTTTAAAATTTCCTACAGATTTTGAATTATGACCTAAAATGTATGTCATTGCGTACTGTTGCAGGGAAGATTTCCGACAACTAATGCTCACCTTGTACTGAGCTATTGACCCATCAAATGGCCCCCAAATTTTTTCAAATTACTATCTTTGTAAAGTTTTGTGTATTAGCTCAGATGATTCCCCTAATTCTTTCAAATTACTATCTTTTTAATCCCCAATGAGTTTGTTTCGTACCAACATCCTAGTGAGAGTCACACCCTATTGCAACCCAATATCCCCAGGGAGCTCGGTCCATGCTTGTCTTCTCAACCCCAGCAGATTTATGCTTGTACTCCAGACTGTCACCGTCAATGGAGTTACATGAAGCCCCATCATTATTCCTATGGATTCACACAGGCCCCGTAATCCCCAATGAAGATTTGCTTCCACTTGCCACTCTTCGTAGGACCACCATCTTCATCTAAAGCTCTCTGCTTGTGAATAGCCTTAACTATTTTATCCCCAGGGAGTCAGATTGTTATTCACAGACCTATCCTCCATGGAGCTTCATTCACATGTCGACACACGTAATGGTCCATGCTGCATGACCTTAAACTGCACAACCATGGTCCATATTGCATGACCTTAAACTGCACAGCCATGGTCCAAACTATATGACCTTAAACTGTAGCGGAGGTCTAGTTGCACGACCTTAAACTACATGGTCCTTGCTGCATGACCATAAACTACATAGCCATGGTCCATGGTGCATGACCTTAAACTGCACAGCCATAGTCCAAACTATATGACCTTAAACTGTAGCGGAGGTCTAGTTGCATGACCTTAAACTGTATGGTCCTAGTTGCATGACTTTAAACTATATAGCCATGGTCCATGCTGCATAACCTTTAACTGCACAGCCATGGTCCAAACTATATGACCTTAAACTGTAGCGGAGGTCTAGTTGCATGATCTTAAACTGCATGGTCCTCGTTGCATGACTTTAAACTGCATATGCACGGTCTAAGCTATATGACCTTAAACAATAGTACACGTCCTGGCTGCATGATGTTAAAATGCTTTGCACAGGTCCAGGAGGCATGACTTTAAAGATGCCGCCACATAGACGTATACCCCTCTTACGTGCATCTTTACATATGTCCTCCCCAACTGACCAATTCGTGTGCACACACCACCTTTATTACCTCCCCAGTGAGTCCATTCATCATTACCAACTTCCACCATTCCCCAGTGAGTCTTACCCATGCTCACGAAATGACGAGCCATCTCACCACCCATACTCGCCTTCAGCTAGTGGGTCACCATTACACACCCACCATCTATTCATCATTACCAGCTTCCACCATTCCCAGTGAGTCTTACCCATGCTCACGAAATGGTAAGCCATCTCACCACCCATACTCTCCGTCAGCTAGTGTGTCACCATTATTCACCCACCATTCATTCATCATCAACTCTTCATAGGCAACCTCGTGCCATCTCCTCAAAAGTGAGTCAAAGCCACAATCACTCTCACTGCCATTCACCACCACTACAGTCCTGCTATATGACCCTAAAATATAGTACACGTTCTGGCTGCATGACTTTAAAAGGCTTCGCACAGGTCTCAAAGGCACGACCCTAAAAACATGCCTTCACAAAAAAAAGGGCATGGTGTACACCTGAACATGGGAACACCATGAGTAAAAATTACGGATGGGCATGGTCACGAAACCATGAGTAAGAGAGTTCCATGGAAAACAAAATCCAGGCACGGTGAAAACCCCCAAAGGGTATCGTGAGCAAAAACAGATGAAAAGGGTGGACATGACTATAAGTTCATGGGTAAAAGAGCCTAGAAATAACAGAAGTTGGTAAAACCGTCTTTACGGCGCCACTTCAATTGTCCAAGTGAAAACACACAAAAGGGCGCTTGGACTGATGACACAGGTTCACGCATGACCACCGCCTCAGCTGACACTCAATTTCTAAAACAATCACAATCCTAGTGATGTCTACCTAAAATCCTCAAATGTAAAACATCAGCCAATACAAAATGGCTCGTTGGGGAGTAAGAGCCGCATAAGATGTCCCTCACTTCAAACATCAACAACATGGCTCGCATGGGAGTGAAAGCCCATAAGATCTCCCAACAACAACAAGAGTCCTCGAGGGTGAGGTCGATGACCAAAAGATACCTTTAAAATGCTAAAAACCATCACAAAGGCAAGAAACTGATGAAGCCAAGGTCTAACCTACTACAGGCTTCAAGGTATTCCTTGCCAAATCCCCTAGCCTACATGGGACCAAACTTTCAGGATGGATCAAAAGCCGCCACTGAACCCTACTAGACGGGACCTACAGAGATACCCTGAGCATCAAAAGCAAACCTGGTGTAGCAGCAAACAATGTCGACCAAAAGGCTCTTAGCACTGGGCCTCCACGTACGCCTAATTCTGTCCGAGGAGGTCCCTACAAAGGCCTTACGCTTTAGAATCGCAAATAGTCCCTCGAGGGTGAGGACTTCGACACGATCCCTCAAGCCTAATTCTATCCAAGGAGGTCCCTACAAAGGCCTCACGCTTCAGAATCACAAATAGTCCCTCGAGGGTGAGGACTTCAACATGATCCCTCAGGCCTGATTCTGTCTGAGGAGGTGCCTCACGCTTCAGAATCACAAATAGTCCCTTGAGGGTGAGAACTTCGACAAGATCCCTCAAACTTCCCTAATGATTGCACTTCTCGATTCTCTCGAAGCACAACATTCGGTGGGGCATGCTGTTGGAAGATATTTTTCGTCATCATGGGGCCCCGGCTCAATAAAGCCTAGCAAATAGTGGAAATCCTGACAGTCTCAAAATAGCCCCAGAACTGGACAAGATCTTCATAAGGTCTCTCAAAAGTCTCCCATCAAGTTTTGTCGCATTTGAATATGTCTAAGGCAATGCAGACTGAGGAGCAGTTTTAGTAGAATCGGACACTCTAGGAAGAAGTTATAGGCAAAAGAGAGAAACAGAAGGAGCCGTATGCTATTCCCGTGCGGCCACCCTACAACTCTACACCATTGAAGGGACAGTCACGACCGGTGACTTTCGATGCTCATATCTCACCTGTCTCAAGTCGCTCTCAAATTTTGTGAGCATGTTCGTCGCATCAAGATGAGTAATTCGATATGTGGCACACTCCGTGACAATACCCGAGCTCGAAGAAAACCTAGAGAGAAGTTGTTGATCCGTGAAAAAAGTACAAGAAAATTCAGCAGCATCGTGCCTCGCTCGAGCGGTCGAATCACGCAGCTCGAGAGCCTGATCGATGCGAAATCAATTCCATCTCGTGCGTAAGGTCTCAGGCCATCTCTGACTTGAACCTCGTACACGATGAATGGTCAGATTCCACACACGAAGCCGAAGAAGACACTGCAAATTCTGTCACTTGAATTCCAGATTCGGGCCAATATTCCAAGGTTGCAAAATCTTCTTTCGAGTATGGAATCGAGCTGCGTTTGTTGGCCCGTAATCGTAACGGCATGCTCAGTGTGATCTAGCAAATAAATCATCGAAAAACATCGAAGAACAAGCACACTATCGATCCAAAGTTTTAAGATCCATTCAGATTTCAAGTCACATGATCGTACACTAAAAACAAGATCCTTGGCTCGAAGTTGTTATCAAATTGATCGCCAAGCCGAGCCCTTTAAGAAAACAATCATCTTTCGATCAACCGGACATCGAAACCTCGGATTATCTATGAAAAATTCATGCACGTTCTAGGGCAACACAGGGACTGTTCTAAAATTCCACGAATTGTTAAGATGAGGAAAATCTATCATTTTGCACCCCATTTTCTAATTTCTTTTAAGTCACTTTAATCTTAATTTTTAAAAATTGGGGTTACTTTTGATCATCCACCCATGTTTGGGGCAAATTCTATATATACGTACCATCATTGTACGTACTAGAGGACTCAACCTTTCACATAAGAGAGAGTTTTTACTTAATACAGTTTCTCTTTCTTCTCATTATTGGGTCACGTTTGAGAGAGAGTATGGTGAGAGAAAATTTTGGATCGGTACCCCTAGGTTAGAGGTAAATCTTCTCTCTCTTCTTTTTCTTTTCTTCTTCTTTCTCTTCTCTTCTCTCTTCTTCCTCCCCTTCGCTTGAGTTTTCCTCGGAGGCCATGCACGGCAGTGGCAGTGTCGTGCATGCCTCTTCGATGATCTCACAGGTCACACATGGCGATAGAAGCGTCATGCTCGAGCTCTCTTCCCCCTCTGTCTTCGTCTCTATCTCCCGGTGAGACTTGCAGATGGAACTGCTCATCGCCGTCTACGGACGTATCCTCAACATCTCAGTGAGGAACGTGGGCAACAAAGCCTATTGCTCTCTACGGGGGCTTCACCTTGACGCGAGACTATTACAGGCTGCAATGTTCATCGTCGTCCGCAAAGGGGTCGCGGCAATACCCGTCGCCACGAGAAGGCTCCTTCCGTGCCTCTCTGTGCCCGCCGTTGTGCACCTCACGGGAAATTATCAACATGCGCCTCGTCAGGAGTCATCGCCGTCCGCAAGGGACGTGTTGCTTCCTCGCATTACCAATGGCAATGCTCATTGCCGTCCTCGGGCTTCCTCTCATATTCCATGACTGGTACCGTGTGCCTCACGGAAGCTATCATCGTGAGCCTCACTAGAAGCCATCGCTGCCTGCAAGGACGTGACATCTTTTCATGGTGCTAACGGCAATACCGATTGTCGTTTGGGTCCTTCCCCTTCTGCTATCTCACTCTTTCTCTTCGTCCCCTTTTCGTCTCCTCATTATTTTCTCCCTTTACTTGATTGAGGGTAGACTTAGCCTAGCGCCTCCATATCGATCTCGGTTTAGAGTATTGACACCGTGTTGGTCTTGAGAACCATGCCCATCTTGCTATCACTTTGAGTCACCAGCTTTCCAGCCATCATGATAGTCTCACCCCTTTGTCAAGTTTTCTTCTCCTTTCTCTCATTATTGGAAGCCTTCTGTTTCATCACTCCCTCATATGAGCATGCAATGCCCTAAGATAAGGGCGGGTCTCTTCGACCCACTTATCTCTCCAATTAACATAGAAGTGTTGTGCAAAAAATAAGAGGATTGCAGGTCAAGGGAGGTGATTTCGAACTAGCTAAAGCAGCTGGGGGGCTTTCTTCATGATCTAAGAGGGCGCCCACACGAGCTAACCCGAGTAAATCCTGAACCCACCTTAAATTTCTCTCTCATCAGTTGGTATACCTGCCCTTGCTCTTGAGCAAGGTTCTGAGAGAGCGATCTCAAATCCTGGGTTCGCTAAAAACTGGAGATACATGCCATCAGATCATCTAGATCCGAAAGGTGAGATCGAGACACCTAACTACACATCTCTATCTAAATTTAAGTAACTAGTTTTATAGCGATAGATCAAGGGATCTCAGCTTTGGAATCCTCTCAATTTCACACTGTGAATGAGTGCTTGACCACTAACGGATACTTGACCGTCGATGAAATGATAGCTGGGAAGTTGATCACCTATGAGGTGACAAATGATGGATCCTTGATAGATGACAGATCCTTGATTGTTGACGAATACTTAACCGACGGTGGGAGCATGTAGATGGTGAATCTCCCTGATTGTCGGTGATTAAAAAAGAGGGTGAGAAAGATAGCGTGTATCGAATTTCATATGTATTCTAGTATCGGGAGCAGGATGATATCGCTCAATGGGAATAACTAGATCAGCTAAAATCCAAAGTTATAAGATCTATTGTACTGTAGGGACTTCTACATACCCATTGATGGGGTAGAACATTAACTCAAAGATAAGATATATGATGAGTTGAAGACACTGGACCGAAAGGCTCTTAGAACTATCTAACAATGATAGGAATAAAATATGTTCCAGCATGTGTCGATGGATACATTCTCCAAGTCATTGTGGAGTGAGCTACATGACTTGTACAAGAGGAAGACTGCTTAAAATAAGGCCTTCTTGATCTAGAAACTTGTGAACGTCATGTTCAGGGCTAGGAAATCTGTTGCACAGCACCTAAATGAGGTGCAAGGCATTGTTAATCAATTTGCAACAATAAAGGTGCTCTTGAAAGATGAGTTACAACCTCTATTTTTGCTCAGTCTACTACCAAACAGTTGGGAGACCTTGATAGTCTCTGTGAGTAACTCAGTACAGGATGGGATAGTGGCCATGAGTTAGGTCACTAGCAGCCTGCTAGATAACAAGGTGAGGAGAAAATCCTCTAACACATCGAACTCGCAAGCCCTTGTCACAAATTGGGGAAGGTCCATAAATGCGGACCAAAAACCAATCAAATCGATCAAATGATAAAGTTGGATCAAAGACGGAAAAGGGGATCACATGTTTTCATTGTGGCAAGGAAGGGCACATCAAAAAAGAGTGTCGGAAGCTCAAGAAAGAGCAGAATATGGACAATGCCAAGAATACTGGCGGGGAAACCACTATAGTTACTGCATATTTTGGTGTGGTCGAAAACTGTGATGATGGGTACATTAATATTGCATTAGGTTCATGCAACTCGGACTGAGTTGTAGAAATTGGGAGAATGCTATCCACTACCAAGTTACCAAAGCCATATTGGGGCTGAGCAGTACTCACAGCATGCTACATAATTTAGTGATCCACGCCATTTCCTCTAGATGATCAGATACTAAAGAGAGTTTGGATAAAAAACAATATCTCTTATTCACACGTGAGGGTGTTTTAGTGCAAGGTATTGGTGCACATGCCTGAGGAACAAAGATCCAAGTTGAATGAGAAAACACTCTTATGCATCTTCTTAGGGTACTCAAATGAAGAGTTAGGCTTTAGGCTATGGTATCCTGAGTACAGAAAGGTGATCAGGAGTAGGGATGTGGTCTTTCAAGAAGACCTTACCATTAAAGAAGAAGACCTTACCATTAAAGATGTGAAGAATACAAAAAAGAAACGAATCTTCAATGACTCATAACCGGCCATAGGTCTCCCACTGTTGTACATAAAGAAGGGGGAGAAGTGAAACAAGAGGATGGGTCTCAAGAGTATGACATGCCAATTCTAGGTAATGTGGAATAAGGGGTGCAACATGTTCAAGAAGTGTTATCTACTATTAAACTGAGAATATCCTTTTAAGGACACAAATGATCTACTAAATACCCCTCATTAAAGTATATCCCTTACACTGAAAGGGGTAGACTAGAAAGCTACCAGGAAGTCAAGGCCGACAAACATAGAAGGGTGTGGGTTAAAACCATACAAAAAGAGAAATAATCCTTGCATAAGAATCACAATATGACCTGGTAATGTTACCTAAATGAAAGAAAGCACGGGAGTTAAGTGCTGAGCACAGCCCTTTAACTGAAAAGAATAAGTAAGACATGCAACAAGTACCCTATGGATCGGTTGTAGAAATTTTGATGTATGTCATGATGTGCATGATGTCATATTAGGCATACGCAGTTGGTGTAGCGAATAGATTTATCGCTAATCCTAGCAAGGAACACTGGGCAACAATCCATTCGATATTCAAATATCTCAAAGAAGCATCCAAAGTGTTTGTACTTTGGGGGAGGTAAACCTGCATTACAAGGGTACACAGATGAAGACATGGCTGGAGAACTAGACACCAAGAAGTCAATCTCAGGATACCTAATTACTTTTATAAGGGAGTTGTTTCATGGCAGTCCATGCTGCAGAATGGTGAGAAAATATTGCGACAGGGGAAAATCCATATCGATAGCAGTATGTCAAATATGATGTCGAATACCATGTCCAGAGACAAGCAAGAACTGTGCAGAAGCATGGCTGACAGGGGAATCATCTGAGCACCTGGCTCATCTATAAATGAAAACCTCCCTCCTGAGACTGGAAAGGGAGATTGTTGGGCATCCCGCCCCATGAGGGAGGGGCACCAATGGTGTTCTCCATTTGTGGGGGCTTCTCATTGAGAGTCAAAAGGATGACTTGTTGACCAAGCCATCATTTCATACAAATAAGATCTCACGTGATGGTTTTGGACAGAGATATCCTCTTATCTTTTAGTTGAAAATGGATAGAGATGAGCCATCTTTTAGGAGGTTATGGGAAACTCATCTCATTGGCCCATATAAAGCCGATAATGTGAGGGGCTTCGGCACTCTCTTAGTTGGTTGTGGCTTGGGCGCTCTCTTGGTTAGTTGTCTCTCCCCACCTTGGGCTACTTCTTCGGGCGTATCTCTCTTGGTATATCATAGATACAAACATCTTTCCTGAATCTTCGATGTTTGATCTCCCTGGGCCTTTTCCGGAAATTTCAACACCAAAGAAAGTTTAAAGAGATGGTGGGCTTCAGATAATGCTCAACATTGAGTCACTAGACTCTCGTCTGGTCAACCTAGAGGGATTAGGAACATCTCGTATTAAGGCAAGACTCTCGTATTAACCAAGATGAGTTGACTGAGCAGACATTAACCTTCTACTTCTTGTGATTATTGTGAATCACTTACTCCTCTCTGTCATTCTGATTTGACTTTTTTGGGCAATTCACCAAAAGTCATTCTACTCTTCCCCCTCCATCCGATCAAGTTACTCCTATTCTCGTCCCTCGCTTTCATGGCCGGAACACTCGCTTCCCTCTCCCAACAAGAGTCAAACCCTTGTGTCAAAAGTTTTAGAGAGAGAAAGTTAATATTTTTTTTTAGAGAGAAAAATAAAAAAACAAAAGCCTATGAGAGAGAAGAACATTAGAGAGATCCAATAGTAATAATAATAATTCTGGTAGTAACATCTTTTATAGAAGAGGTGTTGAAACTTGATGAGAAGATTTTGAAAAGCATTATTCTACCAAATATTCGGCTTCTGCAGTCTTCTACCATGTAGAGGCATAAGACGATCAAAATACAGATAATATATGCCTTATGTAGCACCCAATCCAAAGATTTAGGGATGAGATAAATGTGGAAGGTCTGCCACGAAGGTGGATCGTCAAGTTTGACTTTCAAAACGCTTGACTTTGAAAAAAATTTAGAACTTATCTTGGACTAAACTTGATTGACTATTGAAATCTTGATCTAATGCGTTGGTTGCACCACCCCAGATCTTGTACTATATCTCAAGAAATTTGGGACTTAGATTACCTTCCAAAACATAGTTTGGGTTTATAGAACTCTCTAGATTTCTTCCAATTCCAAATGTATTGTTTTCAAAACTAAATGTTTTTTTTTTTGGGTAATTCATAGGGAAAGACTAGACCTTACCCGTTTTTTTCCAATAGTTTAAGAGTTAGTTTTTTTAAAGAACGTGATGACTACAGTCTAGAATGTGGAGGTGCTACCAAGTTCTAGAATCTTCTCCATGATTTCTGGAATTAGATCTTCCATATTTTGAAAAGGGTCTCCAATTTGAACTAGTGGAAACCTTCTTTAAGCTGACCGTAATTTGATCAATTTAAGATCAAATCTTGTTCACATTTGGTTAAATAATTATGGAATCTTCTCTAGGGTCTCTAGATCATTCTGGAATGACCCATCCTCAATTCATCATCAAAAAATATCTGATCTAATGGCTCATTGTTACCCTACAAACCAAAACATAAGGCTCGCAGTGAACTTTTTGGAATCAAATTAAGACCAGTCCAATCGCCAAGATATTTTCTCCTTAGTGCTTTTTGGAGTAGGAGAAATGTACATACAAAGAATCATCACAAAGGGCGAGTGAGCTGTAAATGGGTCGTGTCAGGTTCATTGAACCTAACTAAAAGCGTCAACCAAATTGTGAGAAACTTCATTCACATCCTATCCAAGTCGCATAAAACAAAGTCACATATGATTACCAAATTTGGATGTATTTAAGTATGATTTGAACACCCATCAAAGCTTCGCTGCGAAGATTCTGGGTCTTATACTGGCTTGCAGCAAGCGTCTGGACCATCCATAAATCCCTCTTAACCAAATTCGATCTGACTTGGTAGAAAACCAAGTGTAGAGACGGCACATAAAGATTTGGCGATGTTATTGGTGTTTTTTACTTCCAAGGTTTTATGCAAATTTTATCTTTCTTCTTTGCACATCTATCCATAAATACCGAGTTTATTGTGGTTTTTTTTTGTCGATAGATTGAAGGGGACATCATCACGGTCGTTTTGCACTAGATACTGCACGAAATGACCTCCACTAGAAACTGCACGAATTGAACTCCAAGCAGCCATTTTTGTACCCACTTTCAACCTTTGGCTGAGAATCTTCCCTGTACCAGATCGTGACGTTTCTTATATGAAATCAAAGCTTTTCGAATCACGATCGCAATGCACTAATTTTTAGGTTGATTCACCCGCCAGACTTGGAGTTACGGCCCTCGGAGCACGAGGAGGTTACCACACTATTTGTTGCATAAGCTCAAACTTTGCAAACTTCTCTCAAGAATATCTCTTGCTCTGGTTGTCGATCACGTATGTGGCCTATATCAAAAGATGGTGCTCATCGAGAAGCACGACATACCCAAATTTCAGCTTGATCCGACTTACGGATCGTGAGATTTAAGGGGATAAGTTTGCCTTTTTTTTTTCTTTTTTGGAGGAAATGTGGAAGGAATTTGCTACTTATGGTAACTGGTCCAACTGTCCAATCCTGAATAGTAAATTAACCACATATTTTTAGAAAGCGGGAGTTAGGATTGTCCGTTTGGAGTGAAATTTGGGGTTGGAGGTTTTTCAACTTTCTGAAACCACTTGCGGGGGGTCTAGAGACCATTGAGATCAACCTCTAAGAGTTTTACTATGGTGTACACCATATAAGAATAGAACACAATACTCCATAATCGTACATTCCTCATATCTCTTTGTAGATGTGCCCGAAATTTGAGAAATATCTCCAAGGTATTAAGGACTACTATTGTGCACTTTTTGGGGCCAAGATGATACTTCACTAGGGCTCTTCAAAATTGGGGATTAATTCTTGCAGGTGCTTTCGTAGTCTTTGGGCCGCGCCTAAAAGCCGTGGTTGCAACCGCCTTCTCTTTTATTCGCCTATGGGGTAGATGCTTAAAAAATACGCACAAACAGCATTGTATGTAGCATCCATTCTTTCCAATCAATTTGCTTTCTCCATTTTTTTTCATCTATTCCCTCCATTTCTTTAACTAATGGTTGGGGCAGCTGCCCCAAATAAAATTAAAAAGTGCGAAGTTTAGACTATCCCTTCCATTTTATTGGTGATAGCAAACTCCCGCAGGGGTTACATTGCGAACGTGGTCACTCAGGTTGAAGAGCTACTCCAAAATATACTTTTCCATTTAAAATTTTTAACCACCAGAAAAATAAACAAATATTTTTTCAAACAAAAAATGTTCATTTTATGTTGTTGAGCACGTGCGCAATATCCTTTTGTTTTTGAATTATAAGAGCCATATTTATAAGAAGCATATATTTTACATTATTTGAGAATAATCCTTGTTCTTTTAACATTTTTCCCATTATTTTCTAATGTTTTCCTTTGTTTCCTTTTTTACCCATTACAAAATGAATACGGACCATCCCCGTTACAAATTGTTACGAATGTTATTTAAACTTTTCATTTATGTGATTGAAGAGTAAAGAATACTTGGATAGTAAAAATTTAGATCAGTATTTTAACAAAAATAGAACCGGTTCGGAGGAGAAATGGGCTTACTGTTATTTTGGCCTCAATTCCGTTAACAACAGTATATAGGACTATACAGTATAAGACATTTTTAGTGCAAATCGCTCTTAGCCGATGGATTTGAAATTTAACTGCTCGATATGTTGCACAAATGTGAAATTAAACCGTTGAGATATTGCACAAAGTTTGATTTTCTTTTAGACCTGGGTGTGGTTTCTATAAAGTTGCAACCTTAAAAAATCCAATTGAGGCGCACTTCCAAATTTTATCAGAACATGTAATTTTGGTGTAAAAAAATATTAAGATTATCTCAAAATCTATTTTTATATCTAATTATAAAATGGATGGTCTTGATAATGTGTTGCAAGATGCACTATTTCTAGCATTCAAAATCGTCTTTTTTTCTATAGTCATACCACTCGTTTTCGAGATGATCAAGTAGAGGGTTTTTCAACATTTTTCAATATTAAAACAAACTTTTTTGATAGATTTTGCGATACATATGTAATTCCCCATTTTAAAGGTGCAACTTTATATGAACTTTTTCCTCTAGACTTTGAGCGAGGTTGAAACAATTTATATTCTAAACGCTAAAACTAATTATAACCTCGTTATAATCCTATTGTAGATACCTTACCTCAACAAATACGGTTAAAATTGGAGTTTACGCGAGTGAGTGAAAAGGAAGAATGCTTCCACGGGAACACAGAATCGTTTGACCTGTTTTGTGTTGCTCGACAAAGACGGCGCACCACGTGCACGTGCAAGCCCGCTGGACATGAATGAAAAACTGAAATTTGAGAAGGTGAAGGGGTCGTTTAAAGTGGTTTTAGTAGTTCTGGAAATGGCAGTGGGTGAAGCGGTCCTATTCCTTTGCCTTTGTAAAGTGACAACTGAAGAGGCCAAGCGGAATTTATTGTGGAGTTAAGCTAAGCTTGTTCTTCTCTCTTCTTAACGCTTTTCCTTTTCCTCCTTTGCATTCGAAATTCGTTCGCTTTTGCTTTGTATTTTGGTGCCTGGACTCACTCGCATCTTGACTGCCCACCGACCATGACTCACGACACTTCCCTATCAAGACTTCTCTCCTTTCCTCCTCTTCTTCCTCATTTTTTTCCATTTTGGATTGCGTTACACCGAGAGATATCGGTATAGCCTATATGTTTTTTATTTTTTACTTTTAGGAAAATATCTTGCTCGGGGAAGTGAGGAGATGAAAAAATAGAAAGTAATTCCATTGAAAATTTCCATTCCACGCAATCTGAAAAGCAGAATTAATTTCATCTACTATATTTAAACTTAGTTTGTCTCCACGATATAAAAATACTTCAAAGGAAAAAAACGAAATCGCATTCTTTCTTGGTTACTGTTCTCTCTCACTATCGACATAATAATAATTCTCTCTTTTTTTTCTTTTTTTTTTTAATCTTATCTTCATAATTTTCTTGCATACAAAAATGCTTCACTATCAATTATCAAGAAACCGCAATTCGGAAAGTGGAAACAGCCAGGATCATCAGATATGAAGACAAGCACAATCAACATGTCTATTAGTATGTAAGACAAATGACAATACATATATCTTTACGCAAATCTAAAAGTCAAGAAACGTGATCCCAATTACTCAAAATCAGGACTCAACCGCACCAGCTTCATTGCAGTCCTCCCTCGTCACGCTTCAATTCTTACCCCACCTCTCTCTCTAAACACGCTCCTCCATTGTTTTATACATTTGTAGAGAGGAAAATGACCGACAAAGTAGTAGTAGCAATTAAGCCTCAAAATAGTAGTAGTACCTAACCGGCTCTTCTAATTTTAATTTTCTTCCGTGGAACAAAGATTGAACTCAGATCTGAAGGAACAACGATCAAGAACGCCGGTTGAGGAAGCAATGCTTTTCTCTTCGGAGGAGGGCGCTTCTTCCTCGGAGGTGGTGGGCACAGTGATGGTTCAGGGATCTTGTGCTCCTCAGAAGTCGGGGTCTTGCATTCCTCTTCTCTCTCCACTTCTGATTCGCTTTCTCTCTTTACACAGTCCCTCCCAGGTCTAGTTCTCAGCGGCGGAAGCTCTGGGAATCCATCTGCAATGGCATCCGCTCTCAAATGCGCTTCTTCTCTAACGTGGACGATCTCCATCGTCCTCTGAGATCTAGAATGGCAAATAGGAGAGCAAATTATATGATGAAGGTGAACGGTCGTCACGCTTGAGACGACATGGGGTTATGATGATCGGTGGTGGTAGAGAGAGAGAATTGAGTTAGTTGGGACCTGAAACTTAACCGCTTGCTCTTACCTTAAAAAACTAAGCAGAGGTTCAGAAATCGATGCTGCTCGTCTGTCTGGAAGTTGGATGTATGATAAACTACATAGAAGCGATCTAGCTTAAGAAGAGCGAACCGCCAAGAATCTTATCTACTAAACACTCTTCTACTCCACTTCTCTCTCTTTGTGGAGAAAAAGTAAAAAGAGGGAAGTGATGATAATACAGGAGTCAGGCGAGGGTGCGTATGATGGAAGCATGCAGGATGAGAGAGGGGAATCTGTTTTTAAGGTGATTATGAATTATGGTTCGCTAAGTTTAGTTTTATTTGCTCTTTTGCTTTTGCTTCTTTTAAGACTTGGCCATTCATTACGCAGTGCCGGACTTAATTAGTGGCTTAAGTAACACACTTCTCGCTTTCTCTCCCTAAACATAGATGGTGACGTGGACACCTACTTTACCAGTTCAACATCAAACCACTCAACCATGTTGGCGCAAGCCAAAATTAGCGATGCTCACAAATAAAGAGTCACATGCTCTCTTACTTTCTACTCTCCTTGGCTCGGCTCCCTTACCCCAGATGAGCTTCAAAACAAGATCTGGAAAAATAATATTTTAAAGGAAGATGAAAAGTTTAATATTGCTTTATGAGTGAGTGCAACTGAGATGGATCGATCCGGGAGGGTGGTGGCAATGTGCTGTGTACGCCAAACAAACAAATCAATTTTCTTGTTTTCTCTTTTCTTTTTTTTATATATCAGTTTTGAACAACTCATGCTTGGAATATAAATATACATGTTTATATATAATTAACATTATTGGTGTTCTAAATGACTTCTATATAATTCATAATGAACACCAAAAGCATTTATATAAAATAATAAAGAATTAAACGAGAGGATGCCATTACGATTCAACGTGTATTCCAGCCTGTGTTTCTTTCACTTTCACCTTACATGTATTAAGAGACGGGCAAGCTTTCTATGTTTCTCCTACAAGATAAAACTTATATAATTCACCTTATCCAACAATTCATTTTGAATGGAGGGCTAAGATTTTCTCTAATCACAATGTCATATCTCTATACTATTTTATTTTTAATGTTTTTTCTACAAACTATTTTAACGCCAAATTTTGTCTGTCCAAACCTCTATTAAACTCGCACTAGCGAAAAATATAAAAAACATATTCCCAATAAAATAAAAAGACCAAATTACCCCTTGAAAGTTTCAAGAGGTATTTTGATAATTATATTTTATCAAATTTTTATATTTTTTATAGGTGTTCCCCAATGAGAAGATGGCACCTATCGAATTTCATATTCATACAATTTGTATAAAAACAACTAAAAATAAAATACTTTGAGACGTCGGATCTAAGATCAAATGGTAAGTGGCTCTTTTGATCAAAATTGGACGGATGGACGGTAGGGGAAGCATAAATCTTCTATGGTGTACGGGAAATAAAGAAACCTTTCCCGTCAGTTGAGGGAAAGATTTCCATACTTCTCCTACATTATAGAAGATCTATGCTTCCCCTACCATCCAGCCGTCCAATTTTGATCAAGTGAGCCACTCACCATTTGATCTTACATCCGACGCCTCAGAGTATTTTATTTTTAATTTTCTAATACAAATTATATGAATATAAAATTTGGTATGTGCCATCTTCTCATTGGGGCACAACTATAAAAAAATATTTAAAAACTTTCGATAAAATCTAATGACCAAAATACCCTTGAAACTTTTAGGGGTATTTTGGTCATTTTATTTTATTACGAGTATTTTTTATATATTTTTAACAGGTGTGAGTTTAATAGAGGATTAGACCTCAAAAAATTGGGTCAAAATATTTTATATAAAAACAATTAAAAATAAAATAGTGTAGAGACATAATTGAGACAATCTTAACCCTCCATTCATAATGGATAGTTGGATAAAGAGAAAACATACAAGTTTTATGCTGCAGCCCTGAACTGATTTGTCGTTACAACAAGGTGGATATTTCAGAAACTAGCATTTTTCCAAGTCTTATAAAACCGTGAAAAAGATAGTAAACAAAAGGGGAAAAAAATGAGAATTTGCCGCGAGGAAAATTGGAGTGTGAAGGCGAGAGGGGTACGCTAATTAAGAGGGGAGTGGGGTGGGGTGGGGTGGGATGGGGTGAAAGGAAGCATCATCACATGCTGGCAACGTCATCATTTCACATGTAATGATGCCCGCCATCACAATCCTTCTCTGAAAACCATGCTTCACTTTATTAATTTTTTTATTTGAGGAGATGTTTGCTCCAGACACCCCACATTCTCTTTTGATCCCAGCAACGATTCAAGAGATGTGATTCACATGAATGAGAAAAGAGAGAGAGGGAGAGTTCTGTGGTGTGTAGGCAGAGTGACGAAGAAAAAAGAAAGAAACAGGCCGACAGCCAAACGGGGATGTGCAGAAAAGGAGCGCTTTTGCCTTTTCCATTACTTTCCTAACCTTTCCCTTTCTCAGAACTGAAAAATGTCATTCAGGACCCAAAGGCCCTTATCTTTTTAAAAATGGCCATCCACCCCTCTTTCGAAAATGGCCATTCACGCATGATAAAAAACCACGTATCCTCATTTTTTTTTTGGTAAGTATAAATACATCAGTAGGCATAGAAACCCGAATCAGTAGTTGAAGCTCGGTTGATGCTACAACCACAACCTCAACTCCATCACCACAACCTCAACCTCAACCCCATTCCCGCCACTTATTCTGGTTGGTCATGAGTTTCTCCTGCCATGTATTCTGGTTTGTCACGAGTTTCTCATTAAGCGTGGCGATGGGCCGGCCCTTGGCCCCTAGGGCAGGCTCCCCGGCACTCGTAGGCTCGTTAAGGCCAAAAACAATTGATAAAAAATATATAAAAGAGAGATAAATAAAAGGTGACGGGCTGGGTTCTAACCCTAGCCCAGTTCTTGGGCCACAATTTGTGGCACAGGCCTTTTCTCTCGGCTCATTGCCAGCCCAATTTCTCACCGTGCCTTTTATTTTGAATAGAAGGGTCAAGTTTAATAACCCCAAAAAATAATAGCAATAATAATAATGAGTTTCTCGCCCTAACTTATTTCCCCCTTGGGAGATCTGTGAAGGGTGGGTCTGTTGTCATTTCTTCGCAAATGAAACTTTTAAGAGCGCCGTCGTCTTTGTTGCTTAAATAGGTCGGTTGGTGTACATGTACTGTGTGCTTTTTGGCCGTGGCGTCACGTACCTTTTCACACGAGGTGGCACAGACCAACCGTTCTATGGGATGGGATTTTCAGTTTGATCAACATTCTAAATCCTAATTACTCTTTTCTTTTTATTTTATTTTTTCTGGCCGGACGAAGGGGGATTGTTATTATGACAATTAATTTTGTATCCACATTCTTTGGTGAGTTGTTATTTTGTGGCGATACTTTCGCTGAGCTGCTTCTAATTGGTTTTAATTCGAACCAAAACCGGTGGAAGGACAATCCGGGGAAGCATGCAATCGAGTTCCTTGGTTTTTAATTTTTCTATGTTAAGTCCATACACCGATCTTAATTGGGAATCGACGATGTCAACAAGTCGAATTGGAAATCTCCTTACAAATCACTTTAAAAACACTAAAACAGGGTGATTTAACAAAAAAAAAAAAAACCTTACCTTTATTCCAAAAATATTGCTAGTCTAAGTGATGGTATGAAAATCTTCATTTAAAGGCATATTTCAAGATTGGAGGGGGTAGGATTGTCCAAAGAGACTCTTCAAATGTTACATCTTGGAGCAAAGGAGAAGCCAAAATTCCATGGAGGTTAAGGGTAATTTTCCAAGAGATTAGAGATATTAATGGTTTTAAATGTTGAACTCCTTCCTTATTACAACGAGGCTAATGAAGATGCTGATGCATTAGCCAAGGGAGGAGTAAACCACTCTTCCTTGGTGGTTACTCTTTTACAATGATTCTTTCTTTTTTTTCTTGTACATTATGTAATCTTTCTTTGAGATTAATGGAAATTTTATATTAATGTTCAAAAAATAAACCTCATTCACATCAATTAACAAGTAAGAGGATTTTGTTTTGGACTGATATTATTTTCTTTTTTTGCTTGAATTAGTGGGGATATCGACCCCTTGCCCGTTTTATTTATAAACTAAAAATATGTTACATGAACAATTTTTATACAACCCTTGGCAAGGGAGCACTAGCAATTACATATAAAATGAAAGTCAGTTACAAAGTCTAGGGGACCAGTACACTACATTGTTGCTTCATTCATAGAAACCGTTGCATTCGCCGAGGAATCAACAACCATATTAGCCTCTCTATAAGCATGTTGAACAGGGGGAGATTCCAAACTCCATTGCAGGTTCTTTATAAGCCCCATCAATGTTGAGCTTCAAAACGCCTAGAGGAGGAGGCAACCAAGTGACATGAATTTGAACAGGGGGAGAAACCAAACTCCATTGGCAGCTATATTAAATTCTGAAGAATGGAATGTCCAATTTTTTACTTTTGCCAATAATCTAACCAAATAGAAAATACAACGTAGTAGTATCTCCCTGGGTGTTTTGCCCATCATAGATCCGGGAATTCCGGTCCATCCAAAGGTTCCAAATGGTAATGGAAAACATACAATTCCAACAAACTGCATACCTGCATGTCGAAATCCAAATTTAAGTCATTTAGCCATCAGTGTCAATGTGGATCGCTCAAGGGGGAAGCACTTCCCAAATCTACTAAAAAAAGATCTCCAAATCAATCTCAAATACTGGCATTGCATAGTAATATTGTCAGAGAGCTCCTCCTCTTGGTAGCACAAGGGGCAGGCCCATCAACTGAAATAGCGACAAAGTGGGTAACTTGGACTACAAAGCTAACCAGGTGAACCATTTCACCATGGGTAGAGATGCCATAAACCACTAAACTCGGAAAAAATATTTGATTGATATTCTTTATAGGAAGCGTATACTATGCTTCAACAAGAGCGTAGTGTATATATACTTCCTCAGTCAGAAGACCTCCATGGCAAGATATTTTCAATTTCAAAATTTGGGAACCACTTAAGAATCAATACATAATTATTCTCAAAAGAAAAAAATTGAAATTTGATTATTTTTTTTAAACACTTGGATCTCACCCTTTTAAAAGTTATATTGCATGTATTGAATCTTGGGACATCATTTCTTTCAAGTATTATCTACAAATAGACTACTTATCTTTTGTACATGGAGGACACAATCATTCCCACTCATTATATGGTAAATTAGATGGCTTGGGGTAAGTCACGAAGTTCAAGAATTTTTTTTAGAACTCTGTGTCTATTCAATGACACTCTTTCAACCACTCATTTTGAAATTTAAAAGACACACATGAGTGTAATTTTTTTTTACAAAATATATATAGTCTCTTTGTAGACATTCCTTCTTTTTTTTTTTTAAGCGTATCAAAAAATGCATTTAATAAAAAAATTTATTGAAATTGTTCCATGGGTTGAAAGGTTATATCACCAAAATATCAATTTTAAATTTAATCTTACATGCTTTTATATGAGGGAGTAGGTAGGCAGTATAGTCCTGGGAGTTATAATATTTTGATGGCCTCTTTTTCTATTGTTAGCCCCAACGTTAGAAAAACCGAGCTATCTAATTAGTAACTGCCCAATTGGATCGGAACCAGCCCCTTGCTAGTTCCAGCTTCAAATGGTTTTGGTGATTGGCCAGTATTTAAAAAAAAAATCAAATAAATCTATATAAAATCCCAAAAGTAAGGAATTTGGTTTGTAATATATTTTTTAATATTCTTTACATTATGGTAAAGATTAAAAATTGTTTGGATATTGATAGGCACATTTATATTTTCTTTTCGAAAAATTGTAAAAATACGGTTAGTCGATTCTTTCAATTCCATTTTTATTAATTTTCAACTTTATTTGAATGTGTTTTGTTTTAATTATTCTTTATATATTGTTCATATTTTAGTAGATTTATTTTGTATCTTTTTATATTTTTCAACAATTTTTAACCGCCCCGAGATTTGTACTGTTAGAACGGTTAAATCTGTCAATTTACCGGTTAAACTGATTAAATCACTTTTAAACATACCCAATTAACCGTTGCGGATCGATTTTACGAACACTCGATGGTCCACTCCCTAGAAAAGAAAGAGAAGAGGATTTCCAAAGAAGGATTTGTTTCCTTATAAAGGAGAGTAAAGAGGGTCCCTCAAGAAGGATTTGTTGGGATGGGTGGGATCCACTTGTCAGCAACCACAGTAACGTCGTCCCTCGCACGCACCTTGGTTTCACGCCAACCTAAATGATTGCTCTCCTGATGCTCCAGCGCGTAAATATTATTACGTTTAAGGGAGCAACTCGGCCGCATGGCGTTGGATACCGCGATGTAAAAAGCAAAACCTCCGAGTCAGGCCTCCGAATCCGGCGCAAACCAAGTGTTGTGTATGTGTTATGCATGTGCACCTAAATTGGGTTCATCACGTCGACGACATTTTCTTCGCCCTTTCCACGATATGGATGATCTGTTTGGCGACCTGAGGCAGCTGTATAAATGACTTCAAAAGGGAGAGTTCCTTGATGTCTATATTTATCCCATCTACACGATAGGATTAAGAGGTGGGCCGGGTTGATTGAATAATAAAGTCATTGTGATCGTGTTAAAAAACAAAAAGAGGGGCCTACCTTGTGTTTATTAAGAAAAAGAAGTACTAAAAAAGAGAAAAAAATTAAAATATAAAGGTAGGGCTCAACTTACGATTGAATTGGCCGATTTAGTTCTGACATAAATCATAGGTTCCTGACAGAAAACTGACCCGTTTTGTCAGAGAAGCAGCGACTCATGGGAGAGACGAGGTTGGTTCTCAGTACATGATGGGAACTAGACCGATTTCTGCTCTGGATAGGATGATTTCGATTCAGATTGGTAATTTTTAAAATACTGATTTTCCACTAAGGACATGTTTGATTGTTGCGTAAATATTTCCCCAAGAAAACTATTTGCATAGGTAAACACTTTGCAAGAAAAACTATTGTAAACTTTATTTTCACCATGTTTATTAACACGTTTAAAATGCATTATGTAATGAATTACATATGTTTGGTAACTTGTTTAGTATTCAAATATATTTTGTAAATATATTAAATCTATATTTGCAATATTTAAAGGGTGGTGTGGTTTCTATAAAGTTGCAACCTTAAACAATCCAATTAAAGCGCACCACCAAATTTTATCTTAACATGTAATTTTGGTATAAAATATTCTTAGGAATATCTAAAAATCAATTTTTATTTCTAATTAAAAAATTCTAAACTCCAAAAAATGGTCAAAGTCAAGTCGATCTAGAAAACTATGAAAATATTGAAAATGGACGGTCTAGATAATGTGTTGCAAGATGCACTATTTCTAGAACTCGATCATTTTTTTTTTCTCATCTTCATACATCTCGATGTTAGGATGATAAATTATAGTTCCGATAAAATTTTTGAGGTGCATCTATAATTGAACATTTAAAGGTTGCAACCTTATATAAACATTTTGTATATTGAAATAAGATAACTAAAAATATATAGTTACATTTATTGAAATACTCTTTAAATATTATTAAGATATTTTATATTAAATATTATTTGAATATACTTTTATTCTTAAATATAAAATATTATATAATATATTATATTGTAAATATCTATTATATAAATAAAATATATTATATATTATATAATATATATACATATAAGGGAATGATATCATGCAACAATTGTTTAATATTATAATGCAACCATCTTCAAAAACCATGGTAGAGATATTATTTGACACGAAATTTTCTATTTACACTCTTTTCATAGTAAAGAACAATCACAAAAAAGAAAATTTTGAAAAAGCACCCTAGAAAGTGTTTTTCTATAAGCCGTCCATTTTAGTGTGATGGTTAGGTATAGACCTCAGAATGATTCTTTTAATCCCAAAAACTTTTTATAGTGTTATCATCATTAGATTAATAATGCTAAGAAATAAAAAAGTAATTTTGAATTTATTAAGGCTTAGATCTTGAAATTTACCAAATGGACGGTCGATATTCATTGTTGGAGGGTACTAATTTTGACCATGTCTAAAGTGCATATTGAACTTTTCTTTTTTGTAGGATTGATTATTAGGATGAAGAGAATGTATGTGCAAAATTTTGGGTCATAAAAATGTCAAAAACATGGATTTCTAGAGGTGTGGTTGCATTATACAATATATATATATATAGATATGGATGTGGTTTCTGTAAGGTTGCAACCTTAAACAATCCAATTAAGGCACAGCTTCAAATTTTATCATAATATGTAATTCTGTTGTAAAACATTCTTAGAATTATCTTAAAATCTATTTTCATATCTAAGTAGAAAATTTTAAATTTAAAAAATGGTTAAAATCAAGTAGATCTATAAACATATGAAAATCTTGAAAGTAGACTGTCTAGATAATGTATTGCAAGATGCACTATTTCTGGGACTTAAAACCTTTTTTTTTTTTATATTCATACATCTTGACATCGACATGATCAATTAGAAGGATTTTCAATATTAAAACATCATTTCTGATAGATTTTTTAGATGCATATGTAATTCTACTTTTTAAGGTTGCAACCTATAATAAATGTTTCCCCCAATATATATATATATATATATATATATATATGGAAGCCCCTACAAAACACCGATAGGTGAAGTTACCTACACCTCATCACCATCAAAGTTCATAACATTGTCACAATTATCAGTAGTATTTGAACTTTTATAATTATCATACTAATCAGATTTATCTAAATTTTGGGGCGTATGTATATATGAAAAGTCGCACCATAAAATATTAAAAATAATAATAGATATAAAATAAAATGATAAAATTACCCCTGAAACTTTATAGGGGTATGTTGCGAAATTTTTATCATTCAAATTATTTGTTTCATATTTTAATCATGTGCATCTTAGTAAGACGCACACACCTACAAAATTTCAAATCATTATGATTTATAAAAAAATATTAAAATTCGAACACTATCTGACATCTGTGACCGTGTGATAAATTTTAAATGGTGATAAAGCCGTAGGTGAAGTACTATAGAACTTCACCTATAGGTGTTTTGTAGTATTTACCTCTATATATATGAAAAAGCTAACAATAGCGAGACAACTATAATGAATAGTAATGTAGGTTGAATGGGACTCGTTTGATCTTCATCATGCGGTTCATAATGCATATCACTATATGAATTTTAATAAATTTTCTAGAAATCGAATCATAATGAAATTTTAGACATGTGTACTAAAAAAATAGGCTGTACAATTAAAAAATATATAAAAAATATTTTCCAAAATGTAAAATGATCGAAATACCCTTGAAAAATAATGGGGGTAATTTGGTCATTTTAAATTATTGAAAATAATGTTTTTATATTTTTATATGGTGAAAAATAGTGTTAGGTATATAGACTCAAAATTTCATCTTAATCAGATTTATACAAAAAAAATTAAAATTCATATCGTGATATGCATTCTGAACCACATGATGAAGATCTAACGGACCTATTCCACCTATATTACTATTCATTATAACCGCCTAGCTATTGGAAGGTTTACTCATATACATATATATATATATATATATATATATATATGTATGAACGTTTGGGATGCTATATAGGCAAAGACTTCATGCCAAGCCTTGATTATGGCTCTGATACCATAACATCGGAATGATAACGGAATTAAGATGATAAGGATGATATATATATAAAGATATAACCATGAGACTAAATATCAATGATATCAAAACACCTTTAATTAAATAACAATAGCAACAAATATCCTAAACTAATGAATATAGGAATAGAAAGCTTACACGGTAGGCTTGATATAGATAGGGTATGCTTGATACATCAACGGGGTGGTTTCCTTCTGTTCAAACCAAGTACTTAGACAAACTCTTACAAACAAACTTACAAACAAGCACTCAAACGAAACTTGCAAACAAACTCTTTTACTTCAAACCAAGCACTCAAGAAACCAGCTGTAATTGCAGAAGTTTGATCCCTTCCTTTTGAAGGATGAACTCTGCGAATATATCAAGGCTTGGGATGAAGTCTTTGCCTATCAAAATACCAAAACTTCACATAGTTGGTATGTACAGTTTAAAATAACTGAACTCATGGAATTCCCTAACTAGTTAAAAAGTTGGTTCCTGTTATGGGGATCATGCAGCCAGATACTTCATCAAAAAATGCAGATATCACATAGAAATTCTCTGATTACAATAAACATTGTCTAAAAGAGACTATCATTTATACTTCAAGAAAGCAAGTTCAAAAGATTGATATATCTCCCCAACAATCCCCTTTAAGCACTAATAACCCGAGTGTTAATAGAACTCTATTTCTGGAAATAACATATATATCACTCATAATTGTTGAGAATGATCACAAGGGAAAGGACCCTACCAAAATAGTAGCAATATATTTACGAAATCATCTTCATCCCAATATAGGAGAAAAATGTAGATAATGGTATGAAGCTATACTCATGGAAACAGGATCTGTGACTATAGTACACCACTATAGAAATAATGAGGCAGAGATTACATACTCAAAATTTCAAATTCATAAAATCATTTCCTATAGAGATTGGGGATTAGATCCTTTAAAGCCAAGGATGTTAAATACTAGAGGATTTAAAATTAGATCTTACTAATATTTTGAATATATCAAGGCTTGGGATGAAGTCTTTGCCTACCAAAATACCAAAACTTCGCATAGTTGGTATGTACAGTTTAAAATAACTGAACTCATGGAATTCCCTAACTGGTTCAAAAGTTGGTTTCTGTTATGGGAATCTTACAACTAGATACTTTCTCAAAAAATGCAGATATCATAGAGAGAATTTTCTGACTACAATAAACATTGTCTAAAAAGATTCTATCATTTATACTTCATGGTCTTATATCAAGTCCCTTGGATACTAAAATGGACATATCAACTCTCTGAAGATGATATGGACCGGTGGGATTATATCCCGAAATTACGTCGACAAATATCAGTAAAATTGTGGGACAGTTACAAAAATAACTCTCTGGATCCATAGAAAACTTATACGACGATAATACCATCCTCCTCGCCAAGTTCAAACATGGATATAACATACTACATCATAATAATGCAACAAAAGAATCCCAAATTATCAAATGAAGAGCTTAAAAGAAAGCTGTTTTTAGCACTAGAAGAAGATGTTGATATACATACCACACCCACAAAAGAAGAAGAAGAGACCGAGGATTACAGTCCACTCAATGATGATGATTGTGCAGGGATTAATTTTTCCTCGATGAATTAAAAGAAAAATTAATAGGGACGGTATGACTCCAATTCACCCAGAACAGGTGTCCCTAAAGCTAGTAGCAAAAGATAAGAGCATTATTACTACTGATGAATTTTCAGCAAAAAGAAGAGCATTATTGCTACCGACAAAACTGTTTACTGTAGGGAATCTTGCTTTTCCCAAAAGGTGTCAGGTTCACTGTAGAGAATCTTGTTTTTTTTCAAAAGATGTCGTTGCCCAAAAGATGTCGGTGTAGACTTAAAACATTTTGAAGTCCGATTCCTTCCCCTATATAAGAGAAGCAGAGAAGAAGATGAAGGGATCGGAAAAAAGAGGTGGAGAGTTTTCTTGGGTGCCTGGTTTGAAGTAAAAGAGTTTGTTTGAGTGTTTGTTTGCAAGTTTCATTTGAGTGCTTGTTTGTAAGTTTGTTTCTAAGGGCATGTCTGAGTGCTTAGTTTGAACATAATTAAACCACCCCGTTGGTGCATCAAGCTTACTGTATCAAGCCGACAATGTAAGCTTCCTATTTCTATATTCATTAGTTTAAGATATTTGTTGCTATTGTTATTTAATTGAAGGTGTTCTGTTACCATTGATATTTAGTCTCATTGTTATATCTTTACATATATATCATCCTTATGAGCTTAATTCCGTTATCATTTTGATGTTATGGTATCAGAGCCACCAAAACACCTTCAATTAAGTAACAATAGCATTGAATATATATATATTATGGGATACTCTATTTACTAAAATAGGATTTGTACTGTCACTTATAAATTCTCCCACCATAATCATCTTAAGTTTACTTTTGGGATGTTCTAATTTTGTATACATTATTCCTTAAGACACTCCTTTTGAACAATTTTTTAATAATATCTGGGAATTTTGATGCAAATTCAATTGTCATATCAATAGGAATTATTCTTCCTTGATAAACATTATATCCAATAAACCTTATTTTTGTTTTAAAAATATTTATCTTTTTTGCTTATACAACTAACCCAGCATTTTTAACAGCTTTAAAAAATGTATTTAGATGTTTCTAGTGTTGATCTATAGTTTCGGAATAAATAAGAATATCATCAATGTATACAATCATAAATTTGGTGTAAGGATTAAATATGTCATTCATGATGTTTTGAAATTCAGAAGGAGCATTTTTTAAACCAAAAGGCATAACATTCCATTCATAATGTCCGAAGTGAACATTGAAGGCGGTTTTATATCTGGCCTTTGCTATTATTTGTATTTACCAATATCCATATTTTAAATCAAAAACACAAAAGTTGCAGGGAAATTCCAGCCACGCGTCTCACCAATCAAACTCCCATATCACAGCGATCGCGTGTCGGATCAACTACTAAACCCATTACGAGAACGTGGTCAAAGGCTTCATCCGAGCCGAACCATGCACGTGATGGATGGTTAGATTCGACACACGATGAGTCTGAAGTTGTTGTAATTTCGGCCACAGGAATCCAAACTCCAGTCAAAGTTTCCCAATTTGGAAAACGGTCAACGTGCATCAAATCGAGCCATTATTTTTGTAGGACGATCATGGAAAACTTGCTCGTTACGCTATAATGAAGAAATCAATGAAAAAACACCGAGAAACGAGCTGAATCTTAAACATAAAATTGCACGTTTTTTCATGGTTTTGCCATGTCATGATCATGGTGCGAAACTCAGATCCACGGCCTGAAGTTGGTGTCAAAATGATCGTGTTCTCGAGCTCATTAAGAAAACATAATCTCTCGGCCGGAAGGTGACCGAAAGGGCCACGAATTGGCCATAGGAGGTTCGCACGATTGAACGGCCATGACAGAGACTGATTTGGATTTACTTAGATTGTTGGTGCAGGGGTAAAATCGTCATTTTTTTCCCATTTTTCTAGATTTTCTTTGATTATTTTAATACCTAATTTCAAACAATTAGTTTAAATTTTATTCATCCACCCATGTTTGTGCCCCACTTCTATATAAAGAATGTATTATCTCAATGTAAAGGACCCCGTTTGGATGAATAAAAAATTTCTTTTTGCTTGAGTGTTGGGTTACCGCATGGAGAGAGAGAGAGGAGAGAGAAAATTCAGATGAGTACCCTTAAGTAAATTTCTCTCTCCTCTTTTTCTCTCTCTTCTCTCTCCTTTCTCTCTCCTCTCTCTTCCTTCTCTCTCTTCTCTCTCCTCTTTTTCTCTCTTTTCTCTCTCTTTCTCTCCCTTCTCTCTCTTATCTCTCTCCTTCTCTCTCTTCTCTCTCTCCTCCTCTCTCTCTCTCTTCTCTCCCTCTCTTTCTCTCTCTTCTTTTCTCTCTTCTCTCTCCCTCTTTCTCTCTCCTTTTTGTAGACACCCCATTTTAAATATGACAAATTCTGTTGTTTTCTGAACCTTGAAGACTGCATTATCCTAGTAAAGCCAAATCTATAGCCCACAAAGCCTACCAGTGATCCAAAATCATTTTTCCTACCCAGAACCCTACATATACCCTATTTTCACCCAGAGTCTTGCAAACGCCCTGTTTTACTAAAACAATCACCAAAAATAGTAAAATAACTCTTTTTGACCCAAATTTTCTCTGAAAGCTTCACAACAGCCTTAACTACACACTTGAACTAAAGCTTTTCAGTTTCGATTAATTTTAGCTTGAGCAACACACATAATGTCACCCAACTCATACTGGGCGCCACGCTTTGTGCCGCCCATCAGACTGGGCGACACACCTAGTGTTCCCCGGGTGACACACTATGTGTTGCCCAACCCATTTTGACTCGAAATCTTTCGTTTTGGCCTGGACAACTCACTGGTCAGTCCTGGGTAGAAAGTCGTCATTTTGGGCAGTCCTGACCTGTCGCCCAGCCCAGACTGCCTAAAAACAGTAGTCTTTGCACAAGAATGATCCCCTGCCATTTTGGGCCAACTTTTCCTCATTTTAGTCAAATTTGGCTGGGCGACACTGCCAGTGTTGCTTGGACTCGGGACCCCAGAAAGGCAGTCCAAGGTTGGCAATTGGCTGGTGATGGAAAGTTTCCCTTTTTCAAACAATTTCAGTTTATGAAAACCTCATTTTCATGGCTGTGAGGGCCCTAGACCTCTTAACTTCGTGAGCTTATGAAATGCTAATCTGAAAAACCCTAATCCTAAGCTTGAGAAACCTTAACCTAAACATAAGGAACCCTAATTCTTCAATCATCTCTAGGGCACAACGAACCCTTGTAAATCAGAGATCTTCTGATCAGCATCTGAATCAGAGAGGCGAAGATGATGCCAGTTTTGATATGGACGAGCCCTTGAAGGCTTGGGGGTCTCGGACCATCTGGCCCCGTTTGGTATTATTCTCTTACCCTTTCTTTCTTCTTCTTCTTACTATTTTGATTTTTTTTTGATTAATTTTGGTCAGTTTGCTACTTTGAACTCGTGTTTTAATGTTTTGGATCATGCTGGCTCTGTCACGGATTTGAGAGCAGATCTGCCCGTTTTTTGGCAGATCCGGCCTCATATTTGAATTTGATTTGTCCCACTTTCTCTACTACATTATTTTTATGTGGTTTAAGGTGTCAAAATTCGAGGAATCATCATCGTAAGATCTGTTCGATTTTCATTGTAAACACTTTGGTGCTCACCGTGGGGCATTTCAAGCTTGATCCAAGCCCCAAAACATGAGTTTTAGGTATTATTTTTCACTGTTTTTAGTCCAAACAGAGTCCCAAACTCTGCTGTGACCTGGACCCAGGGCTTCGACACATCGAGACCCTGTCTGGTCTGGGCGACACCAGCAGTGTCACCCAGATTTGTGAGGGCGACACCACATGTGCCGCCCAAATCTAGAAGTCTCAAACATTCTGAGACTCTGCAGTCTTGTTTCAAGGACTCTCTTGTGACAGTTCAAAAAATTTCAAATCAAAATAAAATTTTTAAAAATACAAAAAAATTATTTTTCTTAACACAGGTCTGTTTTATCTGCACTTTTTTGTTTTTACTTTATTTTAATTTATTTCATAAGAAATATTATTTTCCTGCTTCTGCAAGTTTATTGTAACCTTATTTCATCAAATTTAAAAAATAAAAATAAAAAAATTACTTTTTTTTTAGCGTTCCAGCAGTGTCGGCCAGCCTATAGGGGTGACACCAGTAGTGCCGCCCGGGCGCCACCACATGTGTCACCCAGTTGCAGTTGTCCCAGAAACTTCCTGGGACCCCACATGCCTCTTCCAAAGGCTGATGGCTTCCTATTCACAAATTTTGGCCTAAAATAAAATATTTTAAAAAATATATAAAAAGAATATTTTGCTTTAGAAAGGTCTGTTCTGTTCCTAGCTTTTTTATTTTATTTTAGTTTGTTAATTTTAATTGAAATCATGTTTTCCCTACTTTCATCATGCTTAGTTTAACTGTGTTTCATCAAAGTTAAAAAGATAAAAAAAATAAACCGCATACCATTCGAGTCACCCTCGACTTGGGCCGCGCTCGACTTAGCACGAATTGTGCTTGGTCTCACTGTTTCGATTGTATCTCCTTAGGGGTTGCTTACCCCTCCATCTATACTGTGCTTTGCCTCGAAGCACACATTGCTAAGCACGACTAGTGCCAAGCGCTCGCTTTATTTCTTCAATGCATTGTGTGTGCTTCTTTACACACTCTAGCACACACCGGATCGGGAATGCCCGGGAAACCAACAAACAAATATTTTGAAAAGCCCCAAAATCCTTGTTAACAGCGTGAGGGGAACCAGCTTTGAAAGTCACGGCGGTTGGGATTCGCGTAACTCTAACTGTGATCACCCCTCCATAATCCTTTGCCTCAAAGCAACTCCATGTATAGTAGAACCTGGTGAAAATCCTATAACAGGAGGCTAGAACCTATGTGGGGACCTATATCAGCCTAGCCGCATTTTAATAGTTAGGAATGCACTCTCAAGCCAAGCCTACCTATAATCTTGGTCAAAAGTTTTCATGTGTTGTGCTTGCTTATTTCTGTTGGTTAATCTTATATCTCAGTCCGTACCCGCTTTTGGTTCGAGCTGAACCCTTTGGGTTCAAGTTCAGGTTTGTAACTAGCCTAGCCCAGGTCCGAATCAGGTTTCACCTTGGTTCAAACTTAGACCCCCCTCTTGGTCCAAGCCGAAGGCTCGTTCCTAGTCAATCTTTGATCTAGTCAGGGTCCATACCTGGCTTGATCATCAAAATTCTCTGGGTCCAAGTCCAGTCTGGTATCCATCCTAGCCTAGGTCCGAACCAGGTTCACACATTGGTACGAACCTAGGTCCCCTTTTGGTCCAAGCTAAGGTCTCGTGCCTGGTTCAACGTTGATCCAGTTCGGCTGCACACCCGGTCTGATCTTCAAAACCCTCTAGGTCCAAGCCTAGGCTTACACCTAGCTCAATCCAGGTCCGAACCAGGCTCACACCCAGGTCCGAACCTAAACCCACTCTTCGTCCGAGCCTAGACTCGTACCCATCTAGTCTAGATCTCAGTCTAATTTCTAGCATAGGTCTAAGCTTAGAGTTGCCTTTAGTGCTAGACTAGACTTACCCTAGTTTAGGGTCTAAACCAAAACCCATTGAGTCTAGCAAGTTTCATCCAATCTACTCTTAACCTAGGTCTCAGTTAAGGTTTTTCCCCTAGAATTAGGCTAGGTCTACCCTAAGTCGTTGAGTCTAGATCTTACTTAAGTTTAGATTCTAGAACCCCATCAAAAGCAATCATCATGTCAGTCACTCAAGGTGACTTTGATGATTGCTCCACCGTCGACTCTAAGCCTAAGCTGCCCAAACCTAGAAGCCAATATGCCGCTATCCCTTGGGATTATCGATAGAACTCAGGTCAATCCATTATCCAATGCCCAGGTCTTCAATTAGAGGTAGAGTCCCATGGGTCCACTCCTAATCCTGAAATCTGTGAGGTTCGAAAAGTTGGCTCCACCCAAAAAACTATGAATAGTCAAGGGGTCCAACCAGGCGTTGTCCTACAGGGCTTTTAGGCAATCAAAATAGAAGCCAAGCGAGGGAAGAAGTTCATGTTGTATCTAATGGCCATTCCCAGAACTCGCACCAAGATAACCTTGGGGCACAACGAAAGCAAAACCAAGACCCACCTAGGTCTAGGGGATTTAACCCAGCCTCGAGCCACCATAATATAGCTCATGATGACTTGAACACTATATGAAGCAGAAGAGTCAATCTAAACTGACCCTTAGGTGAGATGGGCGTCCAAGCTGCCCTTAAAATTCTAGTTGACCTAGGTTACATGGTTCATGCCCGGGCATACAGTCAATCCCAAACCAACTTAGTGGTATAGGTCAACCCCTAGCACAATCAAGTCAGCCGATTCTTCAATCGGTCCCTCTAGTTCATCCGGTCCAACAAATCGTGCAATTTCTGCAATGAGTGGCGACACGTATGGGTCAGTATTGCCCTAAGGAAAAAATGTATCAAACTGCCCTAGTGACTGCGGCTCATCAATCTCAAGCCCATGCAGGCCAACATGTACCCCAAGTCTCGACTCATCAGTCTACGCTTAGGAAACCATCGATTGGTAGGCCTATTGCCTTGCCAAATACCAAACACGAAGGCACCATAAAAGCAATGCAAGATATGTTTGTAAGAATGGGCATGCATGAAATTCTACCCCCGAAGGCCTATGTTCATGAGACCCTTGGAGGTATAGAAGACCTTCCCCTGGGATTTGTCATATCAGAATTTAGAAACAAGTTCAATGGGAAGAGCGATCCAGATACTCACGTTAGCGTAGACCTCCTCTCCGTTCGAGCTTTGCGAGATAAGCATAACCAGTTGAAGGTCATATTTTTGCAAACATTGACCGGTGAGGCCTTGAACTGGCATCGGAGAATAATGTCCGCTCAACTATACATCACTCCAAACGAAATGTTCAACCTATTTGTCTCTCACTACCACAGGTTGACACTAAGATCTCTCTCCCTAGTCGAGCTCAATGCAATGAAACAAAACCCAAGAGAATCCTTCGAGGATTTCATCGATCGCTTCCGCGAGGCGGCGATGTGGTTCATAGAATGTTCACTGACGGATCCAACTAAAATCTCCATAGCCTTAGAGAATGCCTCTCTTGAATACAGGACCTTCTTCAATCAATGTCTTATCCCCACTCCTTCAACTCCATGATTGAGCGGGCGGCACGACATGAAAGGGTCAGAGGGACACCTCTCAGCACCAGACCCGACAATAAACCTATAACAACTCCCCAAAATAAGAAAAAGCACAATAACAAGGGAAATGCTTCCGGTTGGGTTAAGGAGATTGTCGTTAACGGACTGGCTCAAGGTTCAGCCACTCAGCACAACAATCGGAACCAAAACTGAAGGGGTCAGCCTAGAGTCAACAGTCAAAATAATAACCAAATGTGAGAGGATAATTTCACCCCTCTCAAAGACCCATTAGAAAAAATGGTGAAATTACTTTTGGCTAGAAATATAGTTTATCTCCCGCCACCATCTGAACCACCATTTCAAGTCACGGATAAGAGCAAGTGATGCAAATGGCATCAAAACCATGCTCATGATACTCAAAACTGCTTGTATTTAAAAGTACACACATTTCTCCTTTCCTGCAAACACACATACACATTAAAAGTACAGACAAGTGGGGCATGGGTCCTCACCGTGCTATAGGGTGATGTGAAAGTGAGAGAAGAAGTTTGACATGGCAGCTAGGCTGGCACAGTGACTAGACTAGGGGGTGATTGACTTGACGTAGTAGCAAGATGAGTACGGTACCTCAGACCGGCATAATGATAATACTACTCGACGGCAAAACCAACATCGACCAGCCTGACATGATGGCGAGTCTGACGTGGCAGCAAGACCGGCATGGTAACTTAGACCAGCACGACGACAATACTGCTCAACGATAGAACCAACACCAATGATCACTAGTCTGACGTTGCAGCAAGACGGGCATGGAAACTCAGACCGGCACAGCGACAATACTGCTCGACGACAGAACCGACATCGACGATGACTAGTCTAACGTGACAGCAAGACGGGCACGGTAACTCAGGCCGGCATGGCGGCAATACTACTCGACGCTAGAACCAACACTGACCAGCCTGACACGATGGATAGTCTGACGTGGCAGTAAGACGGGCACTATAACTCAAACCGGCACGGCGACAATACTGCTCGACGAAGAGACTGACACGATGGCTCAAGACTCAGCCTGCCCTCTGGTCAAACAAGCGATGGCGAGAAAGACAGGAAGTGAAGACTAGCTCGACTCTCTCTAGGTCTTTAAAAAGAGAAGAAAGTGAAAATAAAAATGACGGTGAAATAAGAGTGATAGAGAATGAGATGAAATGAAAATGAAAGAGATGAATTAAAATAAACTTAGAAAATGGAATTTGGATTAAAATAGAATGAAGTGAAGTAAAATAAATAAAATAAAATGGAGTAAAATAAAATAAAAGGGATGAAAGAAGATAAAATAAGATGAGATAATTAAAATAAATAAATGGATGGAATAAAGTAATGTATGTTGAGATAAAATGAGTGAGGTAAAATAAATGGAATAAAGGAAAATAAAATGAAGTGAATAAAATAGAATGAAAGGAAGGAGTAAAATGGAATAAAATAAAAGAGAAGGGGTTGAAGAAATAGAATGAGATAGTCTTTAAAAAGAGTAAACATAAAAATAAAAAAAAGAGTTTAAAAGATAGAAAGAGTTTGACATATGGGATATGGGATAGGATGGAGTAAAATAGTAATAAATAAATAAAAAGACACGTTTTGGTTAAGGGAAGGGAGGCTTGAAATTGGGTTGATGGGTTATTGGATTCTTGTAAGTTTTAAAGAGAGGGAGTTTGACACATGAAAAGGGGTTTAGTAAAAGAGTATTAATCAAGAGAGGGGATTATTGGGTTTTATGTGAATGGGAGAAGGTAGCCATTAGATAATATATAAAAAAAAGGAAGATTAGTTGAGAGAGAGAGAGAGAGAGAGAGACTTGGGGTATTGGGTTTTTAAGTTTAGAGAGAGAGACAGTTTTGAAGTGGAGCAAAACGAGATGGGGTGAAAGAGAGGGGGAACGAAATATAACGAAAAGAACGATTAAAAAAAAAACGAAAACGAAAAGAAGGAATGGGGCTTTTCGTTTGTGGTTTTTTAGAGAGAGAGAGAGCGGAAGGTTGCAGCAAATGGGAGTTGCAGAGAAGAGAACCGGGGCACACGAGGTCGTGGAGAGAGAGCAGGTGGCTGAGAGGGGAGAGAAGGGAGGATGCAGAGAAAATGGCGGAAAGAGGGGTGGGGCCAGCAGAGGTTAGGGACGGCTGAATAACAGGGAGTAGTGAGGTGAGCGAAAGAGTGGCAGAGTGCTGATAAATCGATGGTGGCGAGGAGAGCTGAGATAGAGGCTGGGAGGATAGGAGTTGCGGGTGAGCGAGAGAGGCTCGCAGCAGCGGAGAAGATGGGGAAGAAAGATGACGGAGATAGTGGCAGAAATGGTGGTGCAGCAGAGAGAGAAAAAAGGGGCAGCAGCAGAAGCTGGCCGGAGGTGACTGAGAATTAGAGGGGAGAGCGAGTAGTGGCTGCAACTACAGCTTTATCTTAGATGGTGGACACGGTTGAATCCGGTTGCAGGTTGTGATGGGCCATGGCTGAATTTAGGGGAGAAAGATGGGGCCTGGTTGCAGGCAGGTGGACGTGCAGAGCATAAAAGAATATGAAAAGAGAGAAATTGCAGTCATGTTGGACTACAAGGATTGAAAGAGGAAGGTTGTTATTGTGAGGGACCACGAGAAAGAGGGAAGAGGAGGGTTGTGGTCATATATACCACAAGGGAAGGAAAGGGAGAGAAGAGAAGGAGAAAGAGTGAAACACGGACGGCAATGGGTTTCGCCGTTTGTAAAAGAGGAGAGAGAAAGGGAGAGGCGAGAGAAGAGAGAGAAAGAGAGAGAAGAGAAAAGAGAGGAAGAGAGGAGAGAAAAAGAGAAAGAGAGAAGGAGAGTAGCCTCAAACCCAGGGGTACTGACCAAAAAATTTCTCTCTTTTTTCTCTCTCAAAAAACATGACTCAACAATGACCAAAAAATTTCTCTCTTTTTTCTCTCTCAAAAAACATGACTCAACAATGAAAAACGATCAAAATTTTATTAAACAAAGTGGGGTTTTTTGTGGAATGATATCATGTCATATATATAACTTTTGCCCAAACATAGGTGGATTAATTAAAATTTATCTTAATTGATGATAATTATAATTTATTTGAATTAAAAAAATTTATAAAAATAGGGAGAAAATGACGGTTTTGCCTCTGTGCAATAATTTATGAACTTCCAAAACAGTCCATGTTGCTACCCTAGAACTTGTATAATCTTCAATGGATGATTCGGAGTTACTCCGACGCTTGTTTGGCCGAAAGATGATTACTTTCTCATTAAGCTCGGCATGACGATTGATTTGATGCCAACTTCGAACCATGGATCGTGTTTTTAGGCCACGATCATGCGACTCGAAACTTATATGAATCTTGAAAACTTTAGATCGATGATGCACTCGTTTTTTGATGTTTTTTCATGATTTCTTTGCTGAATCGCACTGAGCATGCCGTCACGATCGTATTGCAATAAACACAGCTCGATTTTATGTCGGGACGAAGATTTTTCCATCTTGGGTCTTTGACCGGAATCTGAAATCTGGCTGCCGAAATTTAAAACTTTTATCGGCTTCGTGCATGAAATCCAACTGTTCTTCAAGTGCGAGGCTCGGCCTAGATGTAACCTCAGACCTTATGCACGCGATAGAACTAGTTGTGAGTCGATTGGGTACGCGAGCACAGCGATTTAGCCGCTCGAGCGAGGCGTGTCGCTGCTGAATTTTTTGCAATTGTCTTCACGAATTACCAACTTCTCTCTAGTTTTTCTCCCTGCTTGGCCATTGTCATGAGGCGTGACACCTATCAAAACGCTCGTCTTGACGAGACGAACACGCTCGCAAAGTTTGAGCACAATCCGACTCAAAACGAGTGAGATATGAGTCTTCAAAATTGCTGCTTGTAAATGTGCAAACCAGTCTCCTTTAATGGAGATTGGTGCAAGGAGGCTGCACGGGAATAGTGTGAGACCTCCCCCTTTTTAATGTTTCATCCATAACTTTGTCTTAAAACATCTGTTTAGGCTGAAACTTGACCCCTAGGGCTTTTCGACCTTGCCGGATTTAAAGGCAGTGGTCCCATAGCTATTTGATGCATCGAAAATAGAGTTCTAGTTACGGGGTTCGTTTTAGGGTGCTAAAAGCCAATTTTTTTGAAATTATTTCTTTGTCTGTACTGCCTTATAATGTCAGATTACGACGAAACATGGCAGGTGGCCTTTTGGATTCCTTAGGAAGATTCTAACCCATTTTGGAAAAATTCTGAGACTGTAAAAAATTCCACTGTATATCAAAGCTTTATTAACCAACTTCTCTTTTATTCCGCATCGGGGACCTAAGGTACTGAAAAATGTGTTCAAACAAATGGGAAATCCTTAAACATATGCCCTATGAAAACATCGAAGGAGATAGGCAAAAGCTCGGATGACTTCGAGCCATGTCAACTAAGTATCGTTGTATACAACAGGACCAAGAGACAAACTAAAGGCATATTGCTTCTCACACTCAAGATTGGCCCTATCCTCCAAGTGATAAAGTTTTATGTTTTGGACATAAAACCTTCATTCAACATGCTGCTAAGAGGACTATGTGTCACACCCCAAGAATTTACAATACTGTTATTCCTGAGATGTGACAGACAAAACATATATACATCTATTGATAGGACAAATTTACAGTGGCGAGGTCTTACAAAGTAAATAAAGAAAGCTAGCAGAACAACAGTACCTTCCAAGGTTGATATTGACTAGCACTCAAAATGAATCCGCAGTTATCCTGAAAAAATGTTTACCATAGTTTGATGAGTTTGGCTACTCAGTAAGTGATCATCATAATCCTAAAAATAATCATGATTGAAAGATATCAATATTTTCCAAAATGAGATC
>NW_006499776.1:3034265-3088909 GCF_000471905.2 Amborella trichopoda
AAGATAGCTTTCTTTACACTCTTATCATTCGGGACACAAACCCGACCTTTGAATCTTAGCAAATCCTCACTACATATAGAGAATTCATCTCTCTTTCCTTGCTTCACCTTTTCTATAATTGTTATAAGCTTAGGGTCTTTCTTTTGTGCCAATCGAATCTGTTGGATTAATTGGGGTTCCGCCTTAATGTTGGCAGTCATACTTACCACGTCATTAATGGACGGAGTTGGATGCCAATCCACTATTTCCTCTAACAATCTCATTTCTTGGATCATTAGATGAGCTAAGACTCCCGTAGATTTTCTACTTAGAGCGTCGGCCACAACGTTAGCTTTTCCTGAATGATAATGGATTGTACAATTATAATCTTTTAAGAAATCCATCCATCTTATCTGCCGCATATTTAAATCCTTCTGAGAGAAAAGGTATTTCAAACTCTTATGATCCGTGTATATTACGAATTGCTCACCATATAGATAATGCCTCCATATTTTCAAAACGAATACTATTGCAGCTAGCTCCAAATCATGAATTGGATATTTTTTTCTCATATTCTTTCAACTGTCTGGATGCATATGCCACTACTTTCCCAGATTGCATTAATATACAGCCCAAACCTTTATGTGAAGCATCACTATAAATCACAAATCCCCCACTCCCCTCAGGAATAGTTAAAATAGGTGCTGAAGTTAATCGAACTTTTAGTTCTTGAAAACTCTCCTCACATTCACTTGTCCACTCAAATTTGACATTTTTCTGTGTCAATCGAGTCAATGGGATTGCGATTCGAGAAAATCCTTCTATAAATTTTCTGTAATATCCTGCCAATCCTAAAAAGCTTCGAACTTCAGTCACATTACTTGGTTGTTTCCAATTAACAACGGCTTCAACCTTTGAAGGATCAACTGATAGACATTCCTTTGATATAACATGTCCTAAAAATGTCACTTGTTCAAGCCAAAATTCACATTTACTAAGTTTGGCATACAATTTATTTTCTCTTAATATTTGCAATACCATTCTTGCATGCTGCTCATGTTCCTTCTGATTCTTGGAATAAATTAAAATATCATCGATGAATACCATAATAAATTTATCCAAAAAGGGCCTAAAGATCCGATTCATCAAATCCATAAATGCAGCCGGTGCATTGGTTAATCCAAAAGGTATGACTAAAAATTCATAATGGCCATACCTTGTTCTGAAAGTTGTCTTGAGTAAATCTTCACTTTTAATCTTAAGCTGATGGTATCCAGATCTAAGATCAATTTTTTAAAACACTTGTGATCCTTGTAATTGATCAAATAAATCATCAATTCTAGGTAATGGATACTTATTTTTCACTGTCACTTGGTTCAACTGTCTATAATCAATACACAATCTCATAGTCCCATTTCTCTTTTTGACAAACAGTACTGGAGCACCCCAAGGTGACACACTAGGCCTGATAAAACCTTTATCTAATAATTCTTCTAATTGTTGTTTCAGTTCCTTAAGTTCTGCAGGAGCCATTCTGTAATGTGCCTTAGAAATTGGTGCTACCCCTGGCAATAATTCAATGGAGAATTCAATTTCCCTGTCAGGCGGTAATCCTGGCAATTCTTCTGAAAAAACGTCGGGAAATTCTCGGATAACCGGAGTGGTATCCAAATTTATTTCTTCCTTTCTATCTTCTTTGATATAGGCAAGAAAGCCTTGACACCCTTTTTGAAGGAGGCGATTAGCTCGAATACAAGAGATTAAATATGTTGGGGAGTCTTCTTTGACACCATTGAAGTAAAATACTGGTTGATTCAGAATACTAAAGGTAACAATTTTCTTATAACAATCAATACTTGCATGGTATGCAGAAAGGCAATCTATGCCTAAGATTACATCAAAATCTTGAATTTTCAGGAGTATTAAATCAACCAACAGTTCCTTTTCTTCTATCTTTATTATACATGATTTGTACACTATATTGGTGTTAATTGAATTTCCCATCGGTGTGGCTACCTCTAGAATGTATCCTAATTGTTCTGGTTCTACCTTTAAGTGGCATGCAAAGTGTTGTGACACAAATGAATGAGTAGATCCAGGATCAATCAAAACATGAGCTACTTTTTGGAAGATAGTAAGAGTACCTTGGATCACTGATTTTGAGGCCTGAGCGTCTTGCTCGTTAATCGCAAATACTCTTCCCTTCATCAGAGGCTTTGGAGCTATCTCTCCCTGCTTTGGAAGCTGTTGTGTCTGTAAGCTAGGACATTGTCTAATCTGGTGTCCCAATTTTCCACATTTAAAACAGGCTCCGGTATTCCAATAACAAGGGCTTGATCCATGATTTTTCCCACATTTTCTACATGGTTCTATTGGGTTTTGAAATGGCGAGGGCCTTGGCTTCTTGTTTGGCCTTTCAAACTGTTGTCGATTAGATGATGTAGGTCTAACATGACTGTTCTGATTTTTCTCTTTTTGGTAATCTTCAAAATCTTTTTGGACAATTTGGGCTCGATCCACTATTTCAGCATAAGTTCTTAATTTCAAGACTGATATTCTGCTTCTAATAGCTGGCTTGAGACCCCTTTCAAATTTCTTCACCTTTCCTGCCTCATTGTTAATCATATGTGGTGCAAACCTGGCCAATTCAGTAAACTTGGCCTCGTACTGTGCTACTGCCCTATTTCCTTGGATTAATTCTAGAAATTCTATTTCTTTTTGGTCTCGAATAAAATCTGGGAAATACTTTTCATTAAATGCCTCTAGAAATACTTCCCAAGTCAAGGGTTTATTTTCTTTGACCAAGACGCCTTTTGCCATTCGCCACCAGTGTTGTGCCTCACCTTCTAACATAAAGACTGCCAAGGCCACTTTCCTATCATCAGGACATTCCATTACCTCAAATATTTTCTCCAATTGCATAATCCATCCCTCGGCTTCCAGTGGGTTTACAACACCCTTAAAAGAAGGTGGGTTCAATTTCTTAAATTGTTCGATATTACTCCCACCATTTCCTGTAACTGATTGCCTGGGTGGATTGTTGTTTTCCATCTGATGTTGCATTAGAGCAACCATATTTTCCAAGGCTTTGTGAATTCCTTCCATATTGGCTTCAGCTATTCTGGATCTTGACTTTATCCCGATCTATACACACAATAAATGTGATTTTAAGTACATACTTATTAAATTTCCTAAGAATCTTAAACCTATTGCTCTGATACCATAATTGTCACACCCCAAGAATTTATAATACTGTTATTCCTGAGATGTGACAGACAAAACATATATACATCTATTGATAGGACAAATTTACAGTGGCGAGATCTTACAAAGTAAATAAAGAAAGTTAGCACAACAACAGTATCTTCCAAGGTTGATAATGACTAGCACTCAAAATGATTCCGCAGTTATCCTGAAAAAATGTTTACCATAGTTTGATGAGTTTGGCTACTCAGTAAGTGATCATCATAATCCTAAAAATAATCATGATTAAAAGATATCAATATTTTCCAAAATGAGATCTATTAACAGAAATGCATCAACAGTTTCACTTTCAATAAATGCATAATTAAGTATAATCCGAGTAATTGAAATGCTTATAACGCTTTTAACGGCAGTGCATAATTCAAAGGATTTCACAAAATACCCTACTGGTGTCCCAAGTAGGTCACCTATATACCCCATCAGCGTTCTGATGGGTCAACTTAATCCCTATCGGCGTTCCAGATAGGTCCACTTAATTCCTGCAGGTCCACTTATACCTCACCGGCGTACCGAATGAGTCCACTTAATCACTACCGACGTCCCAGATAGGTCCACTTATACCTCACCGGCGAACCGGATGAGTCCACTTGAATACTTAATTATTTTTAAATCTCTTTAAACATTCGAAAGAAGCAATATCATGTACTCAACATATCACTGAAATCATTAATATGAATTTCACTTAAACCATTAATAACAGTCACTCTCTATAAGATTTCAAAAATAACCAATCAAATATTTTGGGCTCAAATTTAGAAAGGTAGCAGTTTGTAAGGGCATTCTAGCATAATTGCCAATTTAATATGTATATAAAAACTCTTAAAGAAATTCAAGAATACGGAATTATCACAATTTATGGGATATCAATCCACAAATAAACATTTCACAACAATACTATAATCAATTGCAAAAATGTCAATAATAAGGCAGTCATTTGCACATGAGTTTTACAATGTCTAAATATTCAAAACAGTAGAAAGAAATATTACAATTTTACTAAAAGCAGAAATATCACATTTATTTCTAATAATTTGATAGTATCTAAAATTTTCTAACAATAGCCCAGAAAAATAAATAAATTTATTTTTCTAAGAATTTACAGCATTTAAAATTTCTAACATAGATAAAATATCACAATTTTTATTAAAAAGATTATTTTTCAAGATAATGAGGTCGTGTGCGCATAAAATTTATCGCACCTAAAATTCATGATAATAAGCAGAAATAATTATTTCATTTTATTTTTAAAAAGAATGGATTATTTTTCGAGACAATGAGGTCACGTACACATAAAAGTGATAAAATAAAGATCCTAGACGAAAATATCACTATTTACTAGAAATAGACTATTTTTCAGGAAGACGATGTCACTTACTTATAATCACTCACGAAATTGATGCTTTTTGTGTATGTTGGTTGGGGCACTAAAAAGCCGCCCGTTTACAGTAGATCTTATGGAATCAGTATGCACAAGAGCTCAGTGATAAAAGTTTCGCATCTCATGGTTATACCATAGGAAGGCGTCACATTTAATTTACTTACACGTCATAGTGGATTGTCAAGGGCCAACACATAAGAGAAACTACAAGCCACGTTATAAGATAATAAAAGCTTAAGTCAAAAGCTTTTGAAAATAGTGATGGTCCTTAAGGACCATCATGCTCATATGGACCATCACTTATTAAAAGTTTATTGTCCCCTTTATTTATTTTTTTTTTTTGAAAGTTTAGGATTGTTAAACTATGGCTGCATGAAAACCTCGTAGTCGCCTCTACACTCCATCAATGCCTCAAATTTCAGACTAAAAAGGGTGTCGTAAAGGTATGTGTTGAACCCCCTTCTTTTCTCAATCCTAGTATAAGTAACGGAAAGCTAGCCGTAGGGGTCTAGCTTGGAGAAGTCTCATTCGCTTCCTTCGAGCAAGCGAATTGTGCCACCTTACACCTAGAGGGTGGCGACCATGTTCCCCAAATCTTGCAAACTTTCGCATCGATGGATGACATTATCCAATGTCAACATCGATACAGTTTCGTGTCCCTCAAGGCTTGGCACATGCTCTACTCCCAAGGCTTCCAACCAGGCCAAGGCTTGGCATATGCTCTACTCCCAAGCCTTCCATCTAGGCCAAGGCTTAGGGAGTCAAGGGCAAGAAGTAACAAAGGAAATTTTTGAATCACCCTAAGCCAAAACTGAAAACGGGGATGGAAGGGGACTCAGGTGTACTCTCACCGTATTTCAAAGCTGGATGAGGCCTTCAAGCCATCCTAGCTTTGTATTGTTTGAAGACATTTTTCAGCATCATGGGTCCCGGTTGCGGAATAAAATAGAGAAGCCGGTCAATAAAGCCTGACAAACAATGGAAATTTCAACAGTATCAAAATCAACCTAGAATGGCCAAGATCTTCATAAGAACTCGAAAAAGTCTCCTGCCAAGTTTTGTTGCATTCCGACACATCTAAAGTAGTGTAAACTGAGAAACAGTTTCGGCAGAATCAACCTCTAGTACCTTGAAAGGACCCCGTAACTAGAGATCTATTTTCGGTGTGTCAAGTTACTGTGAGACCACCTCCATTAGAGCTGGCACGATCGAAAACCCCTATAGATCAAGTTTCGTCTTATTGGGTACTCCAAGACAAAGTTATGGGGTAACCTACCTAAAAAGGGTAAGCTGCACACTATTCCCGTGTGGCCTCTCTGAACCAAATCACCATTAAAAGTGGTTGTTTTTATAGTCTCAGACAGTGACTTTCGGGGGACCATACTTCACTTGTCCTGAATTCATTTTTAGAATTTTTTTAATTCAATTAAATCTTAATTTTTAGCAGTTAGGTTTAATTATGATCAATCCACCCATGTTTGGGCAAAAGATATATATATATCAAGTATTGTTATTGTACAAGGGACCCACTTTGTTTAAGAAAATTTCCATATTTTTTTCATTCTTGGGTCACGTCTTGAAAGAGAGGAAGGAGACGGAAACTTTTGGATCGGTACTTTTGGGCTTAACGTAAATCTCTTTCTCTCTCTTCTCTTTTTCCCTCTCCTCACTCTTTCTCTCTCATCTTTCACAGATGCGAAGCCCCATCACCAACAGTATTTCGCTTTTTCTCATTCTCTTTTTCTGTTTTCCTCTCATGGTCTCACTTGACTATGATCTCTCTCTTCTATCTTCCCTATGGTCCCTCATGACCATCAACTTTCTCTTTTTCTTTCCATTTTATCCCTGCATGACTACTCCCTCGCAGCTCCCTCTTTGGTACACCCTAGTGGTGACTCCCTCTCTCTCACGTCCGTGGCCCTGCACAACCACCGTTCCCTAAGTTTCGTTTTTTTTTTGTAACCCTGCGCACTCCTCGACCCTCGTTGCGGCGTGCACCCACCTCCCTTTTCACTCGTGCGTACTTCTTTTCCCTCATTGCCGTGTGCACCCACCTCCCTTATAGCCCTGCACACTCTTCTTTTTTCATGGCCGTGCGCACTCCCCTTCCCTCATTGCCGGGTGCACCTATTCCTCTTTTCTCGTGGCCGTGCGCACTCCGCTTCCCGCATTGCCGGGTGCATCTATTTCCCTCATCGCTATGTACCCTCCACCTCCTTCATCGACGTGCGCACTCTTTTTCCTTCATTGCTGTGTGCACCCATCTTCTCTATTGCCGTGTGCAAGCCGACCCATTGCCCGTGTGCCACCTATACTACCCCAACACCATGTGTGACCTATCCTACACCAACGCTGTGTGCGCCATCGAGGTCCATTGCCGGCAGCCACCATCTTCCCCTCCAATCCTCTCGTCTCTCTTTCTCTCTCTAGAAGCCCAATTGTTAACACCACCCCTGCCGTGTGCCCATCTCACGGCCTCTTATCTCAGTCGCCATCCTCTTCTTCATTGCTTACTGCTCCTCTCTTGCTACTATCTGCTATTTGGCTGCAGCCCCAGCTCTCTTCACCTACAATCGCACCCACAATTGTGAAGCAACCATCTCCTCACCTTGGTATTCCACCATCAGCAACAACTCTCCCGCCATCTTCTCTTCCCATCCTTCTCTGCAGCCAGCTACCACCTCCACCTCTCTGTCTTCTCCCTTCCACCACAACTCGTCTTCCCCTCTAATTCTTAGCCACCTCCGCCTCTCATTCTCACACCCTTAATTCTGCTGCAGCCACTGGCTTGCTGCCCTCAATCGCCCAACTTTCTTTCTCCTTTCCCTCCTCTTCTTCTAACCAGCCCCCACACCATGTTGCCGCGGCCGATTGCAGCCATCTCGCTGCTCTGTCACTCATCCATTGCAGCCGCCAACGCACTCAGCTGCTGCCTCCATCTTAACTCTCCAACCTTCCCGTGGATATTCCTGCCTTTCCTCAGTCCTCCGCGATCATGTTCATGTTCTCTCTCTCTCAAGAAGAAAACCCAATTAACCATACCGTTCTCTTTCTCTGTCTCTCTAACTTTATGCGTTTCTCCCTTTTCCTTCTTGTTGCAACAAATTTCGTTATATTTCGTTTCATTGTTACCTCTTACAGTATTTCACACAACCCCAACAAAGTCAAGCTTTTTCTCTCTCTAAATTAATCTACCTTTTTTATTTAACATTACCCTCTCTCATTCACACAATAGCCTATTATTCCACCATTCTCCCCCTTCGACCAACCAAAACGTGTACCTTACCTTCTTCCAAGTGTCAAATACTCCTTCACTTCCTTTTAACGAAATTATAACCATTTTTTTATTATTATATTTTCTTTAAAGGTCCAACAATTAACTCCTTTCCTTTTTCATCCACGTATAACCTAACGTCTTTTCTCTCTCTCAATTAATTTTTTTTTAATGATTCTATTAAGTTACTTCATTTTACTCCTTCTACCCCCATTCTTTCATTTTATTCCATTGTCATCCTCTTCTCTTCATTTTCTTTTACTTTATTGATTTTATTTTTATCTTATTTTATTTCATTCCTATTTTATTTTGATCACTTATTCTTTATTCATCCCTTTTATTTCAAATATCTCATCTTATTTCCTTCCATCCCTTTTATTCTATTTTACCCCACTTTCATTTTATTTGTCTCATTTCACTTCATTCAATTTTAATTTATTCTAATTCCATTTTTCTAAAATTTTTATTTTATTCATCACTGTCATTGTCATCTCATCTTCCTTCACCATCACTCTTATTTTCACTTTCGTCTCTCTCGTTCTCTCAATCACTTGTTTTACCAGAGGGCAGGTTGAGCTTCACGCTCGTGCGAGTCTTGTTGTCGAGCAGTATTACCATCACGTTGATCTGAGTTACCATGCCCGTCATGCTGCCACGACATATTTGCTTTTATGTCAATCTGGTCGGTGTTTATTTTGACTTCGAGTAGTATTGCCGTCATGCCGGTCTGAGTTACTATGGCCATCTTGCTACCACGTTAAGTCGATTATCGGATTAGTTTTACCACCGTGCCAGACTACGCATCGAGACAATTTTGTCATCGAGCAGTATTGCCATCACGTCGGTCTGAGTTACTGTGCCCGTCTTGCTACCATGTCAGACTAGTCGTCGCGCCAGTCTTGCCATTGCGCTAGTCGAGCCACCCGGTCAAACTTCTTCTCTCACTTTCACTTCACCCTATAACAAGGTGGGGACCTATGCCCAACTCGTCTGCACTTTTAATTGTGTATGTGTGTGTTTGTAGGAAAGGAGAAACAAGTCAAGGGAGGCGATTCCAAACCTGTTTTCGGTATTCCTTCTTTGCTCTCTCCTCTGAAAGCCTTAAATTGCTTTGTTCGCTTCTGTTTCCTGATTACCTGAACCAAATTTCATTTTTTCCTCTTTCCTTTTAATATTTTTTTTTTTAAAATTATGTACAGCAAAAGAAGCAGAAAGAAGAATTGAAGCGCATGGTTTTGATGAACACCTCTGGTTCGGCTTTGCCCTTGAAAATGGGCCTGGACATGCAAATTCTTTCAAGGTAATGGAAGTTTGTGGAATTATAATGTTTCAAATGTTTTATCTTTTACTTCCTTTGTTTTTTTCAATTGATGTGGGCTTTCCAATGTGATCTAAGAGGGCACCCACGCGAGCCAGCCCAAGTGTGTCACGGACCCACATGAGGTAAGTCCCTCCTCCCAACCCTAATTCCTCTCTCACCTGTTGGTACTCCTGCCCACGTCTTCTTTATGCGGTTCCCGAGAGAGCGATCTCAAGTCCTGGGTCCATCTCGAACCCGGAACCATGCTACCAGGTCAACCCGACCCGGAGGGCAAGATCGAGGCACTTAACCAGCTTGACGACTCCACTGAGGACACGCTACCTCATCGTTGGATAGTTCTTGTTTGACCTTCCTTTCTTTTTATTCCTGCTCACTATACACACACTTATCGTTGGGGTTGCTCAACCCCTTCATCCGAGTCAGGGATTTTAGAATCCCCGTACTCGTGGGTCTTCATTGGGAACAGGTTTTGCGAACCTCATTCCCGACCTATCTCCTGAGCATCGACCCTATGTCGCGCTCTCAGGCATCACCTGAAAAAAGGTGAGGATGGACCTAGAAGTCCCTCACTCCCTACATCTATGCATTGACGGACCCACCTTGCATTGGTGGCACATACGGCACCACACTCAGCATGCATCCTGCTACCGGAGAGTCACTTGCCGGTCGCATTACTCGGGGTAGCCCTGAGGCCTCCCCGAGCTCTCTTGCGACTTGCAGTTCATTTGTCGTTGCTCCTGTTGGTCGTTGCGAGGCTACCCCCCATTCTCTATCACTGCGGGCCCCTGTAATAAGATGCTCGACACCAGAAAGAGGCGGCTCTGAAGCCACCACCTCACACACACCCACCAAAGCTAGTGGACTACCCATTCTAGCTACACCTCGAGGCAACTCTCAAGTTACCTCATGACACTGTCAGGGTTTAGGTCTTCTTGGACTTGGCCCTGCACCTCTTTTGCATGCACACTGCACCACTCAGGGCAATCCTCAGGTTACCTCAGAATACTGTCAGGGTTCGGTTCTTCTTGAACTTGGACCTGCACATCCTCGGGGTAACCTTCAGGTTACCTCAGGACACCGTCAGGGTTCGACTCTTCTTCGGACTGGCCCTGTACACCCCTTGCATATGCACAGCATCGCTCGGGGCAGCCTTGTTGCTGCGTTTGCCCGAGCACATGAGAGGGAACCTCCTAGTACCCCCTCCCAGCACATGCTTGCTCACTCTGTGAGGGATGCTTACACGGCCATTCCATCACACACACATGCCCACGATACCATGCCTCTTAAGGCCAGACACGCTACTTGAGTCCAGGTTGACCACCAAGTCACCCGAAGTCCTTTTGCAGAGGGTGTACACACGCCAATCCCTCGCCCGCCCGGAGCACATCTTTGCATTATGCACACACACATGGATCTAGCATTCCACCCGATTCCAAGGGTAATCACGTCAATGGGTTGAAAGAACAGTTTACGTTTGCCCAAAGGCAATACTACCTGGCCATGAAGTAGGGATATCATGTTCAAGCCTGGAAATGAGGTCGGGAGACCAAGACATTGAAAGCCCAGCTCAGGGCCAAAGAAGAAAAAGTGATTGAAGAATTCCCTCTATGAGCCCTTTTCCCCCTCTCATTCCCCTTGATGCGGATGATGCTAGAAAAGAATGGCATGAGATGAACACTAAAAGGATTGATCGGTGCATGATGAAGTCGGTTATCTATGAAGATGCAAGCTTGACTCTGGGCAAAGGCGAGCTTCTAGACGGGGCAAAGAGCTAGTCTGACCCCAGTGACCCCAAGCCAGATGAGCCATCACCCGATCAAACTCCCGTGCCCTGCTCAAGTCGGGGCACCGAGAGCAAAGCCTTCTTCAAGCAAACTGAACTCGGGGTAGCTCATAGATTCAAAGCAATTTCTCCTAGACTCCTGATGAGCCAGAAGGCACCGTTGTGGAGTAGTCCCGGTGACTCAAGTGAGACAGAAGCCGAACCCATCGAGGGCGTTGCCCATGATCCCTTGGTGGTGGAAAGTTCGAATTATGAAGGGATTGGTCTTCTTCTCATGATGCAAGAAATCTGTCCACGAGCTCCTCCCAAAGTTTGCCTCAACATCCCAGCTCCTCGAGATGAAACTGAAAAAAGAACCGAAACTATTGAGCTGCTTCAAAGGGATGAAAAGCTCATTGTTAATATTGATCTCATAAACAAGAATGGGACTTTGCCGTCGTTCTTCCTCTCTCATCCAAATATTCTTACCTTTGGTGAGAGTTCGTCACTCTCATTTGAGGAAAGCCACTCCGCTGTACTGGATGAGATGAGTTGCACTCCCCCTGGTGGCAGCCCCACTGAAATGCCTCCTCCATGCCCTGTAGGCACCATGATTCCCCGCAAAGCCAGCTGCATGCTTCCCCCATGTCATGCGTGTTGTATGTGCGATCTTGACGATGATAGTAAGGTCTCGTCTTATGAGTGTTTCACATTCCTGTTAGGTGTTGAAGAGCTCAATTTTGATGGAGCGACATCCCTCGTCCTCATCCCCCCAGTGACTCCTACCTCTGACGAGAGCTCGTCACTCTCATTCGAGGAAAATCAGTCCCTAATAGAGGATGAGATGGCCAGCATCCCCTTCGCTGACCACCCCAATGAAATAGTGCCTCCAACTCCTGAAGATGCCATGATTCTTTGTGAAGCTGACCACATATGGGCTCCATGTCTTGAAAGTGTCGTGACTCCTTATGAGGGCGATAACATGTTTTTTTGATATCTTGAAAAATGCTCCCTCAATGATGATGATGTGACCTCATCGTCTTTTGAGAGTTTCACATTCTCATTAGATGATGAGGATACCAAAGCCTTGGAAAATGAAGTAGGCCTGAGGGAAGGCCCAATGACCCTCACCAATGAAGCAGCAGCAATCGAATCCAAGATTGTAAGCTCTGAGGCATGTAATCGGAAAATAGAAGAAGAGTCCTCAAGTATGGCAGCTATTGAAGCTATAGTGATCGACGAAAAAATACTATGGAGATGAGATTGTGCAACTCAAGGCCACATTAAGGTGGTTACAAGCGGAGATGAGGTCAAAAGATGAAACAATGGAAACTTTACGCCAAGAGGTATTGGTGTCTCATACCCCCTTGTGGCACCAAGCCCTCTTTACTGTCCCTTAAGCACCGTATCGGGTCATCGAAACAACACCATTAGAAGAAAGGGTACACCCACTTTCACCTCCCTAATTGTCGGTCTCCTCCCCATCAGCTCAGGTTGGTAATGTAGAAGTAGTGAAAGGAATGGTAGCTGAAGCATTGAAAAATTATAATATTCCAGTGATGAAGAGCCGAATCGCTATCAAAAGCCTTACCGAACATATATTGACCAAACTCCATTTCCACTGAGCTATCAAAGACCTGACTTTCCCAAGTTTGATGATACAGGCTCATCGCAGTAACACATAGCCCATTTCATTGCAGCCTGTGACAATACAGTGAACAATGCGCATCTATTGCTTCGGCAATTTGTCGGAACCCTTACCGGAGCAACATTCAAATGGTACTCTCGGTTACCACCAGGGTCAATCTCATCGTGGGTCAAAATGGAGGAGGAGTTCCTTAAGCGCTTCTGGGACATAGAAAGGAATGTGCAAATCTTTGAACTCTTTGAGGTGAAACAAAAGCCACAGGAGCCAATGATCGAGTACATCGAAAGGTGGTGCAATCTAGCCATCAATCTAGCCACACCAATAGGTGAGCCGCAAGAGATAGAGTACTGCATAGACGGGATGCACTCAGAATTGGCTCGTTATGTCACTTCATCATGGCCCACTACATTTGCCAAGATGGTCGACAAGGTAGTTCAAATTGAAGGTTTGCTCAAGTACCACAGAAGTATATCTGGACCCTTTGCATCAGTCAAAGATGATGATCAATTATTAGCTACCATAACAAATACCATGCACTCCTCAAGCCATGGCCGGCATGAGGATTACTCCTTTGACAAGTGTATGATTCCCAAGTTGCTTGAGACTCTCCTATCAGAGGGGATGATTGAGCTACCCGTGCCAAAAAGATCGAGGGAACTTGGAAGGGAAAGTAAGCCCAATTACTGAAGATATCATAGGAGATTTGGTCATAGAACTGAGGAGTGTCGTGCCGCCAAGAACAACATCTAGAACTTCATAGACATGGGAAAATTGAACTTGGGACTTGATTCCACGTGTGATCCAGTGTCACACATGGTCCCAGCTATACAACCCTAAACTATAGCACGCGTTCTAGTGGCACGACGTTAAACTGCACAACATACGGTCTCGGAGGCAAGACCTTAAACATGCCCTCAGGTCTTGACGGATGACCTTAAAACACGCCAAATTGACGGTCACGGTGGCATGACCTGGATGACCTTAAAACACTCCAAATTGGTGGTCACGGCGGCATGACCTTAAACACGCTTTCAGAAAAAAAAGAAAAAAGAAGAAGAAGAAGAAGACAGAAATGACGAAAACCCGCAAGGGCATCATGGGCAAAATGTCAAAAAAAAAGAAAAGAAAAAAAGAATGATGGACATGGTGTGCACCCCCAAAGGCCACCGTGGGTAAAATATGTCAAAAAGAAAAAAAGACAAGCATAGTGAAAACCCGCAAGGGCACTATGGGCAAGATTCTCAATATAAAAAGGGGTGTGGTGAAAACCCTTCGAGGCACTCATTCTCAAATGACGGGCGTGTTGATCCTCCCCTATGGGTACTCACGAGTAAAAATGTCAAACATCCCTATAGCAACACGTTAAACTACATGACATATCGTCCATTCGCACGACTATAAACTGCTTCCTGTTCCTACATATCTCCATGGGGTTACCACATGACACCCTCTTACACATCCTCGACTACATCCTTCTTCACAAGCCCTCAGTGGAAGGACACCACCCCTTTGATGTGTCCTCCATAATCAAGGTACTGTGAGGCTTTAAAGCATAGCAAGCGACCGTCAAAGCATGTGCCCACCTCTATAAAGCCATATATCAAAGAGGTGTACCGCAGTTTCAGTTGTGAGGCTTTGAAGCATAGCATGCACTTCAAAGGATATGCCCACCTCTAGAAAGCCATATCACAAAGAGGTGTACCACAGTTCTGATTGTGAGGCTTCGAAGCATAGCATGCAACTGTCAAAGCATGATCCCGCCTCTATAAAGCCATATATCAAAGAGGTGTATCATAGTTACGACTATGAGGCTTTGAAGCATAGCTGTGACGACCAAGACTTTTCCTGGCTAGTTAAAAGGCATGACGAGATAGGGAGGCTGAAGAAGAGCCAGTGCCAGGTGAGTTGGAGAAGTGGCCAATGTCGGTTGGAAGAGCCAACGCCGGGTGAGTTGGAGAAGAGGCCAGTGCCAATTGGAAGAGCCAGCGTCGGTGGATTTGGAGAAGAGGTTAGCGCCGATTGGAAGAGCCAGTGCCGTGTGGATTTGTGTGAAGTGCCAACACCGAATGTGTCTTTGTCATGCATGAGTTGTGTAGGCCACTTGTCAAATGCATGCTGATTGAGTGCCACATGTCCAGATTTTACAGTCTTTTGGTGACACTTGGACAGCCACCTCAACCCAAGAGTACTTAAGCCCCCTTCGTTAAGGATTTTGACTAGCCACAGATTTTGACTAGCCAAAAGGGGTCCATTTTCTTCCAAACCACTGCCATTTGAACGGTTCATGAGTAAGCTTAGATTCACATGTTGAACACTTTTTGGAATTTCTTCTTGATTGTGAGTTATGAAGTAAATTTTAAAGACATGTCCTTGCCTTCACTGCAGAGCAGATATCTGATAAAATATCTTCATTCTTTTGAGCTTTTGAGGAGCCAAACATAGTCCAATTGTTTTCAACCTACCCCACTTTGAAAGATAGGAGGAAAATTTGTTTTAGAACCATCTTCAAACTCTAAATGGTTCAATGATTACGGCCCTAATGGTAAGTACACGTCATTGCCTTGATGGCAGGAAATTGAGCGGTAAGGCTTAACTGAAATAATGTCATTGTTACTATAGTACTGTCAATATGATACTGTTAAAATGTGATGTGCCACACCCAAAATGTGATATTGCTATTATCATGATAAGATACTGATATAGTAATTATGTGATATGCTATATGTGAATGGATACCTACTGTGTGAATGATGGTATCATGCTGCTTATGTGTTATGTGAATGGATACCTACTGTGTGAATGATGGTATCATGCTGCTTATGTGTTATGTGAATAGGTACCTATTGTGTCAATGATGGTACCATGCTGCTTATGTGATATGTGAATAGATACCTACTGTGTGAATGATGGTATCATGCTGCTTATTTGTTATATGAATGGGTACCTACTGTGTGTATGATGGTACCATGCTGCTTATATGTTATATGTATGGGTATCTACTGTGTGAATGATGGTACCGTGCTGCTTATGAGTTATGTGTATGGGTACATACTGTGTGACTGATGGTACCAGCAAACTGAGATATTGGCGCGCTTTGAGTGTATTGCCCGACCAGCAGTGACATGATGAAATTTCCAGTGATATGGGAATTTCTCGGCATGGCTTGTGTGTATCGCATTGCTTGGGACATGTAACTTCTCATGAGGTACACATGAGGTGATTAGCTACGTGTGGCTTCTCGGCATACTTTGAGGGTATTGCATTGCCTGAGATATGTGACTGTTTGATATTGGTGAGGTGCCTACTTTGAGGGTATTGCAGGGCCTGCCTGTGTGTTTGACCCCAATAAGGTACATGCCCTGGAGTGTAATGCACTACCTGACTTTGTGAGTGCTAAGGGATGAAAATATGCTTTATTATGAAATAAGAGTATGCTTTATTGTGATAAGTATGTATACTGTAGAACATGTTCAATTTTAGATGAATGAGTAATATTGAGGAATGCATATGATGATACTCTTGAGGAAAGGTCTTTCTGAACTACTAATTCAGGTGATATCCAGTATCTGTATTGGGAATATGAATGATAATTACAACATTGAACAAATGTGAATTCTGATATCTTATATTGTGTCTGCTCTACCTGAAAAGCATCATCCTATAATTGTGACAAAATTGTGATGCATGACTCCTGTTTTACGAGCATGGCTTAGAATCTTGATCTGTGCTGTGTGATAATACTCATAGGTAGGGAAGCATAATGTTGTGATCTACTTACTGGGCTTTTTAGCTCATCCATTTTCTTCCCCTTGTAGATTGACTCCTACAGGTCGACAGCGGCGGGAGGTGATCATGTTTGGTGGACAGAAAGCCTGCGCTCAATGAGTGGATCCCTATTCTTGTGTAGGTGGCATGTCAAAACAGAGTAGAAATGCAATCGGACACAAATAGAATTCTAGCATCTCATACAACAATCAAAGTAGCTTACCTGGGTTCTCTGGGGTAGAACCTGCCACCTCCTAAAAGCTGTGAGGAGAGAAGTGGAAAAGACACTATTGTTGTTTAGGTAAGTGGATCCATCACCATCGCATGATAGTCATAAGGATGCATGGAATTTATGCATGTAAAATGAGAATGAAAGTTTATGTGATGTAAGAAAATCCTTACACCTTTTTATTTAAAAATTGGGGTTCTTGTCCTATGATAATGGTAAATGTCCAGAATGAATGCATGATTCTTAGATTATGTAAGAAATGCATGCTATGCCTGATTCGTGTGTGTTCATATTGTGAGAGAATGGTTGTTATTATGTGCCCCACCATGAAATAAAGATCATGGAATGTATGCTTGAGACATGTTGTATGCTACTGTGAAATTCCAAAAGTTTACATGTTCTTGTAAGAGGCTTTTGAACAATCAAATAGGGTCCAATTGACCTTAAACCACCCCCATTGGAAAGATATACGAGTCTAGTAAAATTTTTGTTTTTACTGAAATTATTTACAAAAATGAAGTTATGTTTCAAAATATGAAGGTTTATCATTATTGACTGTTTTCCTGGATTTTTCATTTATACCACTGTGGTCACTGATTTTAGCTAGCAAAACGAAGTTCATTTTTGGCCAAACCATAGCCATTTGAAATATCTTTGAATGGGATAAAAATTTCATGTGGAAACTATTTTGAAAAGCATCCTAGATTGAAAGTTATACCTTTCTTTATGAAGGTATGCCACTGTGGCAGTATTGATGAAAATCAAAACTATCACCTTGTTTTCCATGGATTTTTGAACCATCAAATGGAATCCAAATGCATTTAAATTTGGTTTGTTAGAAAGATATACATCTTAGCTTAAAACTTTATTTTGTACCCATCACAAGTTGCCTTACGATTTGAATGTTATAATGATTTGAAGTAGGGTACATTGATGTCCACTGTACGCAGCAGGGGGCAGTTAGTTAACCCTCATTACCTGGAACCTTTAAGAAGTCAAACGGAATCATGTTGTCTTTAAACCACTCCTAAGTGATAGATAGGTGTGTTTGGTATGAAATTGATCGTGGAACCATCTTCATACTCTAAATGGTCCAAACGTTAAGACCCCGATTGTGAGCTCTCGCATTCATGCATGATAATGAAGTTACGCTTTGCTATGACAAGGAAGAATGATTATGATATATGCCTTTGTTGCGATATGAATTTCATTGATTTTAATGATGCTTATGCTATGTGTGAATGGATACCTACTTTGTGCATGATGGTATCATGATGCTTATGCTCTATGTGAATGGATACGTACTGTGTGAATGATGGTATCATGATGCTTATGCTATATGTGAATGGATACCTACTGTGTGAATGATGGTATCATGATTCTTATGCTACATGTGAATAGATACCTACTGTGTGAATGATGGTATCATGATGGTTATGCTATATGTGAAAGGACACCTACTGTGTGAATGATGGTGCTAACAGCGGCGATCTTCCCTGACTCCCCATGATAGGATGAGACTCAGGATGTGAGTAGTTGGGAGGTTCGCACGCCCCAAATCTATGTGGGCACTACACATTGGGTCATCTAATGGTAGTGTAACTCCCTCTCGCTAAAAGGGTGCAAGGAGAGGGTAGGGTCTTGCAAGGCCTCTGCCTATTAAAAACCCCAAAGTACGTTGTGGATGTGTACATGGGTGAGGGCCTTACGAATTGGGTCGTCCACTTCTCATGGTCCACCCTCTTGAGTGAGGGTAGAAGTCCCAAGTTAGGATTGGCTTGGCCTGACCGATGTGGCTTGTACTTCAAGAGTAGATAGATTTGTTTACCTGACTTATTTATGCTTTCTGCATGAGTCTTAACTGTAATTGTGATATGTTGTCATTATTAGTCTACTTTAAGAAAGGTGATTGTGACTTACGCATTATATATATTGAACTGCCTTTCTCACATTCCTGTTGGAGTGATGTGGAGCATGTTGAGGGACTTTATTTGATACATGTGTACATATACGTATATGTGGGTTGTGCATTTGTTATCATTATCATGCTAGTTGGAATGCAATGGTGTAGATATGCTTACTGGGCTGTTAGCTCATTCCATCTTATTTTCATAACTATAGAGTGAAGTGTGTTGATACCTGTGCTTAAGGTGCTTGACCTTTGGGGGATTTGAAGCTTGAAGTCGAGAGGTTAAAAATCCGTCCTTTGAGGACTTTCATTGTATGTTTTGGATGTCTCAGTAGTGTGTGGTGTACCTCATTTTGTGTATTTTGGGCCAGGAGTCCCTTGAAGGAATTGTAAAGACCTTTTTTAACATCGGATGAATGAGATGGTTATACTTTTGGAATTGTTATTGGCTTTGATGAATGGTTTTATTCTAGTTTTCTTTCTTGGTTTGCTCCTGATTCTGTGTTTTCAAGCGTTGAGCCTCTCCCACCTGAGTGACGTTCGCATCCTCCGGTCGCGATCCCGCACTTTGTCGCCCTCCGGCAGGGGTCAAGGAGCGGGGTTGTGACAATAGCATACAACCGTCAAAGCATGCGCCTGCCTCTATAAGGACATATATCGAAGAGGTTTACCACAGTTCTAGTTGTGAGGCTTCGAAGCATGGCATGCCACCGTCAAAGCATGATCCTACCTTTATAATGCCATATATTTTACACCAGTCTCGTCGCCTTGACCATCGTTTATGAGGGCATCTACTTTTGCCTCAGCAAGCTCTGAAGAAACATGTTCCCCTTGATCTTCACCCTCCTGAACTGCCACTTCAGCATGGGCATGTTCAGGAACATCCTCTTCGCCTTGACCTTCGCCTATGGGGACCTCTACTTCTGTAACCACAGGTTCCGGAGAAACCTGATCCCCTTGCTCCTCACCCTCTTGAACTGCCACTTCAGCATTGGCAAGTTCAAGAACTTCCTCTTTCCTCTGGCCTTTGCCAGAAGATTCAGCTTCAGCCATCGTTTCTTCCATCTAGCCTATGCCCTCAACGAATAAGGCCTCCGTCACAAAAAGCTCAACTCCCTCATCTCCATGATCTGTGCCTTGGGGAGCCGCAACCTCTTGGTACCCACGGGCATCATTAATTATCATTAATTATGGGCCCTTCTTCTTGGGTCATAACCCTTGCCTCAGTCGGGGCACTAAACTCCTGAGGCATAAAGGCCACATCAACATCAGAGCCCCTTCCTGGAGTTGTTCCTTTAGGGCCTTTAGCCTCGTCAGTCTCCATCCGAGCTGGCTCTGACTCAAGAACTACTCTCGGACTTAGAGCCTCTTCCCCATGTTTCGGAATCACTTCCTGGTTAGAAGCAATAATGGGCTCAAAAGGGCCAGGTTTGCCAACTTTAGTCTCTAAAGAAGAAGAAAATATTTCAGGAGAGACAAAAGATGGCAAATAAAATGCAAAAGCTGATAATAAGGGAGTTACTAAAAGATCAGATGAGGAAGAGCTACCTCCTGGTTCTGAGATCATAGGAAGTTTGACAACCCCACGTTTTCCAATACTCTCGCTAACTGGAGACGGTGAACGAGTGTCGGCGGTAGTCGAGCGTTTCCTTTTCTTTCCCCCTGCCGAAGAAGGAGAGGCCGCTTCAGAACTCCCTCCCTAAGAGGGACCCTCAGCCAGTTTTCTATGGGGACCAATCCAGATCAGTGCGTTCAAATCATGAATGGGACGCCTCTCATAACCTAGGACCTTGCGTCCCTCATCCCACTCGAAGATGGAACTAAGATTATCAAAGATGCCCCCAGTCTTTGTCTTCATTGCAAGAAAGTCCGGCGAGGCTTCATCAGCTTCTATCTTACGAAAAAACCCTAAGGCTTCCTAGTTAGAGGGATATTCTAGGAGCAAGGGTATCCACCTATCTCCTCTGCCTGGTATCCTGGCGCCAGTTACCGTTCTCCCCTTTCTAGGGGTGATCAGCATTCCAATATCCTTTGCTGGTAATCTGCCACCAGTTTTCATAAGCCTCAATCATTCGGACCCTCCTACCAAAGTGAGGCAACACATACTTGATGATTTCTTTCATTTCGAGACATGTGGACCAAGCAGTCCGTATATGTTCCGACGACCAGCACTCGTGGAGAGTCCCAAGTTCTTCCGCTTTCCCTGTGTCCACTTTGCCCTTCCGCTTTTCAAAAAACATGGAGAAGGGGCAACTCTTATCAAGCCCGTGCTGACGGGCGAAGCGGTGAGGGAAATACCCCTCTAGTCTGGCATTGTGCAGAGTTCGATAAGGTAGAACTCCTCTCATGCTCAGGATGAACATGAGCTCCCTAATGGTTGTTGGAGCACCATCTAGCTCCTTCCCAAATTCGTCAATGAAAGCACGATCGGTGAAGCTCCCGACTAGGAATGGGACTCACCGCATGTTTAAGGAGTCATTCCCAAATAAACTTCGAGCTCCCCCTGGGGTATGGAAGATAGCCTTTTGGTTGGCAATCCTCATCAAGAAGGGCCACAGTTTACCTCCTAAGCCTTGGTGCTTGACATAGGTGTCAGGGAAATAGGCCCCTAGCCACCCGTACATGTAATGGATGGGGAATGGAATTTTAAAATCCCCAAGAAATGCCTTTCCTCCTACAATGCCATTCCCTCCCTCTTTGCCTTTGTAGGCCTTTCCACTGGAGATGGCCCCAAAGCCATGGTAAATAACGCAAAACTAGCTGAGAAACGACATGCTCATGCCCTCTTGCCATGTCGCAAGCCGCATACAATATGACTATACAAATGTCCTCTTCCCATCTAGGGAGTAATAATTTGCACAAAAATAAGGTCAAATATGCCGCCAAAAAGACGCAGTCATCGCTGGTTCGGATTGATACATGGGAGGCGTCCCCTTCACAACTGCCTTCCTGCCTTCGGGATAGTCCCCACAGAAGAATTTCACCCATTCAGTGAAGGTCACCTGACCATTGCTAGACTTGGTAGCGATCAAATGGTAAGCCTCGCAAATCTTTTGAAGACTGGCAGTGGCTCTTCATCCCCCAAGCTGACACCACAATAAAATGAAGATCTAGCAAAGAGATTCCTGTTTCCACATGCCCAAGAAGCCAGGTATTGCTAGCTCCATGTCTCCAGTAATACCTTCACAGTATTGGAGCACCGATCATAGTAGTTTCCCGAACACTGGACCGCCGCTAATAAATAAGCACATTCAAGAGTGCTTCTGTGCGACACCAACACCTTGGCAGTCCAGGAAGAGTATCCCTTCAAGTATTGGTGCTCCCCCTGAATTTGGAGGCCCTTTGCTGACAACATTAATAGCCCCTTTGCTTGTACCGTTTGTTTCCCTAGGCTGGGCAAGTTCTCCCTAGAGGCTATGTTCTTGTGCATGCAATGAAGCAGTTCCATCCCTTCTTCAATACTGACATTTCCATCATTACCCTCGCGAACTTCAAAATGAATGAGGTCTGTAATGAAGGTGACATTGAGATGCCACTCTAGCCTGCATACTTGTTTAGTCAGTCAAATGGGCTCGCCCCTTGATAGAGCCTCCCTGGTAAAATCCTGGGTGCCGACCTCTCCCTCTCTTGGAAGCTTCTTTACGTCAGGAATTTGGTAAGAAAGACCAGCCATTACAAAAGGGCTCAACAATACAAATAAAAAATTGCTAAAGCACTAGATCAATGCTGGCTGCGTTACCCAAGCCTAGCACCGGTTGTGTCCATCAACACTTAGCACCAGTTGCATCTATTAACACCTAGCGCCGGCTATGTGCGCCTAACACCCAGCGCAGACTGTGTTCCCCAACGTCTAATACCGGTCGTGTTCAGATCTCTCACACGTGCCCGTGGATTCTACGTGTGATACCTCAAGCCCCGCTACATCGCCAGATAACGGTCCACCTCCACGCCGTCTAACACACAGATTACGCGTGCCGATGGGAACCGTTCGCCTTCCCTACAACTGCTCGCCTTCCTCTCGACGGTCCACACCCCAGCAACGATCTACTTTCTTGTACCCTTCGGTTTTCCCTCGAAAACTCTCTGCCGCTGCCGGAAACCTTTTCAACTTCCCCCAAGCCACCACGAAATAATCGTGCACGTACCAGAAAAAGTGTTAAAAACTAGCGAAAAACCCTAATTAGCCCTCTGCAGCAACTCCTATTGCCTACTCAGTTTGTCAGAACCCCTAAAACACGCCTGGAGTTCCCTGTTTTTCAGTGAACTCCCTCTCTACTCGCAAAACTCAGGCAATGCACAAACCTCCTCTTGTGTTTCCCTTAGACAAAACCTCCACTATTTGCCAGCGAGCTCTGTTAGCCCCGTAAAATCCCACTGCTTGCTAGAGCTTCTACCAGGAACCCTCTGTTCACCGTTAAAATGTTTTAAGTTTTTTTTACCATTGATGAAAAAGTGAAAGAAAATGAGGTTTTATCCCCTTATATAGCAAACACTACCCTTGAACACCCCTCACAAACTGGGAATCGTGGTCGCATCCAGGGAAAGCCAAATGACAATGAGCAGGGTCGGGCTTTGACCCAAAGCTCGAGGCAACTCTCATCACTGCTTGTAAAATCCCAACAATTGGGCTAGACCGGGTCGAGCTTTGACCCGAGGCCCGAGGCAACTCTCATCGTTGCCTGTAAAATCCCAAAAAATGGGTTGGACTAGGTTGGGTTTTGACCTGAGGTCCAGGAAATTTTTCATTTACTACCTCATCAAGGCAGGGTCGGGCTCGGGCTATGGCCCACATACCAACATACCTAGCGTCGGCTATGCGGTCGAAGTGACCTAGCACCGATTGAGTTTCAATAGCCCTAGCGTCGGTCATGTGCTCGATAACTGAGCATCGACCGTGTTCAAATGATAGCACAGGCCACCCTCAGCGCCGGTTGTGTTTTTAACAACCCAACACCGACTATGCGGTCCAAGTGACCTAACGTCGGCTATGTTTCAAGTTGTGTGCCTAGCAACCCAGCGTAAGTGGTGGCACATGTCGTCATCAGTGCCCACTGTATTTTTAACAATCTAGCACTGACTGAGTGGTTAAGAGGCAATGTTGGCTGACTTCAGCGTCAAGTGTGTTTTCAAAGACTTAGCGCCGGTTGACTGCTAAACAAATAATGGTTGTTGCACCTGGCATCGGTTGTATTTTAAGCAACCTAGGCCAAAGTTGTATGTGACCTATCTTCCCGCAATGGAGTCAACAGCATGCCACTATCGCTCATCCCCAGTGTAGGTCACACCTGTATCGCAGCCCATCATCCCCAGTAGAGTTAGGTCATTCTTATCTCTTCAATCCTCAGTGGGTCTGTTTCACACCAAGTCACTACTCCTTTGTTATCTTATCCTCAGAGAGTCGGCTTACCTATTCTCCATAGAGTCTCATTTTTCACCCCCTGAGAGTCATACTCGCACCCTAATCCCCGGTGAACTCTGCTTCCATTTGCCTTCCCTTGTCAGACCACAATCTCCACCTGAACCCTTGGCTTGTGTAAGGAACTAACCACTTTATCTCCAAGGAGTCAGATTGTCATCCACATACCTATTCCCTATGGAGTCTCACCTATATGGTGCCCAAAACCATGGTCCATGCTGCATGACCTTAAACTACACAACCTTGGTCTAGTTGTACGACCTGAAATTGCACGATCCTAGTTGTATGACTCTAAACAGGATAACCATGATCCAAACTATATGACCTTAGATTGTAGCGAACGTCTAGTTGCACGACCTTAAACTGCACGGTCCTAGTTGCATGACCCTAAACTTCATAACCATGGTCCAAACTATATGACCTTAAACTGTAGCGGAGGTCTAGTTGCATGACCTTAAACCGCACGGTCCTATTTGCATGACTCTAAACTACATAACCATGGTCCGTGCTGAATTACCTTAAACTACACTACCTTGGTCTAGTTGCATAACCTTAAACTGCACGGTTCTACTTGCATGACTCTAAACTGCATAACCATGGTCCAAACTATATGACCTTAAATTGTAGCGGAGGTCTAGTTGCACGACCTTAAAATACACGGTCCTAGTTACATGCCTTTAAACTGCATAACCATGGTCCAAACTATATGACCTTAAACTGTAGCAGAGGTCTAGTTGCACGACCTTAAACTGCAAGGTCCTAGTTGCATGACTCTAAACTGCATAACCATGGTCTATACTGCATGACCTTAAGCTACACAGCCTTGGTCTAGTTGCATGACCTTAAACTGTACGGTCCTCATTGCATGACTCTAAACTGCATAACCATGGTCCAAACTATACAACCTTAAACTGTAGCCTTGATCTAGATGCACGACCCTAAATTGTATGGTCCAAACTATATGACCTTAAACTGTAGCGAAGGTCTAGTTGCACGACCTTAACCTGTACGGTCCTAGTTGCATGACTCTAAACTGCATAATCATGATCCAAGCTATAGCGAAAGTCTAGTTGCACGGCCTTAAACTGCGCGGTCCTAGTTGCATGACTCTAAACTGCATAACCATGGTCCAAACTATATGACCTTAAACTGTAGCGGAGGTCTAGTTGCATGACCTTAAACAGTAAGGTCCTAGTTGTATGACTCTAAACTGCATAACCACGGTCCAAGCTATATGACCCTAAAACCATAGTACACGTCCTGACCATATGACGATAAACTTCTTTGCACAGGTCCAGGAGGTATGACCATAAACTTGCCCCCACATTCGTGCACCACTAGTACTATAGTCCCAATGAGTCCATTCATTTCATCATCCTACATCATTCCCCAGTGAGCCTCAGCCACGCTCACAAAATGGTGAGCCATCCTGCCACCTATAGTCGTCATAAGCTAGTGGGTCACCACTTTCCACCTTCCTTTCATACATCATCCATCTTTCACAAGTAGCCTCATGCCATCTCCCCAACAGTGAGCTAATTCACTACCATACTTACTTCATGGCCCCTATAGACTACTATCCATCCCCATTGTGGTCCAGCTGTATGATCTTAAACTGTAGTGCATGTCTTGGTAATATGACGTTAAAAGGCTTCACACAGGTCCCGAGGGCATGACTTTAAACATGTCTTCGCAAAAAAATGATGAAATAACAGGCATGATGTATACCTTAATAAAGGAACACCATTAGCAAAAATGATGGATGGGTATGGCCACAAAACCATGCGTAAAAGAGTTCTATGAATAAAAACCGGGCACGGTGAAAACCCAAAAGGGCTTCGTGAGTAAAAATGGATGAAAAGGGTGGACATGGCCGAAAGGTCACAGGTAAAAGAGCCCTAAATAAAAGGAAGTTGGTTAAAACTGTCTCTACGGCACCACTTCTCAAGTTCAAGTGAAAATCCACAAAGGACACTTAGACCATAAATAGGCAGATGCAGCACTCGCCTCAATAAGAGGCTTCAGCCCTCACTCAAAAAAAAAAAATCCCAAGTGACACATACCAAGATCCAAAAATACGAGCTTCAAGGAAAAGATTTCGACAGCCTAAGCCCATTTGAGCCTAAGTCAGATACGAGCTTCAAGGAAAAGATACGAGCTTCACGGATCAGCAACTTCTCTCTCCTCGCATCTTTCTCTCTCCTCCCCTCTTTCTCTCTCCTCTTTCTCTCTCTTCTTCTCTTCTCTTCTCTATCTCTACCTTTCTCTCTCTTCTTGCTCATCTTTATATCTCTTTCTCTCTCTTTTTCTCATCTTTATCTCTCCCTTTCTCTCTCCTCTTGCTCATCTTTATCTCTCTTTCTCTCTCCTCTTTCTCATCTCTATCTCTCTTTTCCTCTCTTCTTCTCATCTTTATCTCTCTCCCTGCTCTTCTTCTAAATACAGCCGGCGATGCAAGTGTTGACTGTGTCCTTTTTCCTCTCGTCCTCTAAACACAGCCGACGATACTAGCGCCGACTTTATCTTCTCTGTCTAATACAGTTGGCCAAGCCTAGTGCCAACTGTATCTTCTCTCTCTTTTCTACCTGATATAGTTGGTGAAGCCTAGCGCCAACTGCATCTTTGCTCTTTTCTCTGTCTCATACAATCGGTGAAGCCTAACACCAACTGCATCTTCTCTCTCTTCTCTGTCTAGTACAATCGGTGAAGCCTAGTGCCGACTACAACTTCTCTCTTCTCCATCTAATACAGTTAGTAAAGCCTAATGTCAACTGCATCTTCTCTCTCTTCTCTGTCTAATACAGTCATCGAACCCTAGAGTCGATTGCATTTTCTCGGTCTTCTTTAACCAATCCAGCAGGTGATGCCCAATGCCAACTACATCTTCTCTCTCCTCACTTCTTAAACATAGTCGACGAAGCCTAGCATCGACTGTGTCTATCTCTCTCTTTTCTTTCCAACCCAGCCGACGATGCCTAGCCCCGACTATGTCTTTCGTTCTCTTCCTCTTCCAACACAGCGGACGATGCCTAGCGCCGACTGTGTCTTTCACCCTCTTTTCTCCTTCCTTCTCTCTTCTCTCACACTCTTCTCCTTCTTTCTTTCTCTTCCTCTCTTTCTTTGTCTTCTCTTTTGTATTCTCTTACTTCTTACTCTCTCTTTATGACTTTCATTCTTTCTATTATCCTTTCATTTGATTAAGAAGGGTTGAGATTAGCCTCTTATGATAGTCCTATCGTATAGCTGTAATGTTGTTGTGCCAGAATTATTGCACCCACTTTATCTCCACGATAGACTAACCATCATGTCTAGCTAGTCAGTATCGGTATTGACGTTTAGTAGTAATCCTGTAGAGCCGGTCTGAGTTACCGAGTCCGTTTTACTACCACTTCCGACCAATTACTCACCAGTTTAATCGCTGTGTTGATCTCCCAGCCTGGTCAAATTCTTATTTCCCCCATCTTTCTTTTCTCGTTATTTCCTTCTTCTTTTGAATGTGCACGCATATGTACGTTCACCCAAAAGGGCAAGTGAGGTCCAACGACCCACTTGTCTTATAACCTTTTCCATATATGTGTGATTGCAGAAAACAAGAGATTACAAGCCAATGGAGGCGATTCTGAACTAGTTTTATTACTGAGGGGCTTTCTTCATGATCTAAGAGGGCGCCCAGGCGAGCCAGCCCGAGTAAGTCCCGAATCCACCTTAAATTCCTCTCTCATCGATTGGTAATATGTGCCCTTATTATCGAGCAAGGTTCCCAAAAGAGCGATCTCAAAAGTCCTGGGTCTCCCCTAAAACCCGAGACGCCTGTCACCCGATCATCCCGATCCAAAGGGCGAGATCGCAGCACCTAACCAACAGTAGACTCCCTAAAGATCGTGGTGAGCACAACAATGTGCGTCGGATGTCTACCAAGTACACCTCGTCTAAGGAGATTCTCTCTTCAATCGGTCTTTTGACGGTATTCTTCTTAGATGTGTGGACGCGCAAGAAGCAAATATGGCGCTGGAAGAAGTACACTCGAGCATATGTTGATTTCATCAATCTGGCCCAAAACTCTATGAACGGAGACGCAGATTGGGGTATTATTAGCCTTCGATGGGTATTGATTCCTTAAATTATGCCAAGAAGTGTTTGGTGTGCCAAATGCACTCGAGCTCTATTCATCAGCCTCCAAAGCCCTTGCACCCTACAGTGGCATCATGGCCCTTCTCACAATGGGGTATGGACACTGTAAGGCATATTGACCCTCCTTTGGCAATGGGGCATGTCTTTATTCTAGCGACAACGGATTATTTTTCCAAGTGGGCTGAAGCGGTCCCCCTCAAACAAGTTCTTGAGACTACAGTGGCTAATTTTGTGAGACATCACATCATATACCGGTTTGGAGTGCCTGATCGGATTATAAATGACAACGCCCTCAGTTCAGAAGTCATCACTTTGATTTCTTGGTTAACCAGTTTGGTTTCGAGTGGAAGTACTCAACTATGTACCACCCTCGAGCCAACGGATTAGCTGAGGCTTTTAATAAGACCCTGTGCAACGTTTTAAGGAAGTCGGTATCAAAAACGAAAAAGAACTGGCATGAGAAGCTTCCAAAAGCCTTGTGGGCCTATCGCACTACCATGTGAAATGACACCTATTCCACTCCTTATTCCCTAGTCCATGAGGGTGAAGCAGTTTTACCCCTTGAGATTCAACTTATTTCACTGCGTGTTGTTATACATCAAGGACAGACCGAAGATGAGAGACTCAAACTTCGGTATCAAAACTCGATGAAAAGAGGTTACTAGCTCAGCAGAACCTTAAACTCAATCAGGGAAGAATGAAAAGGGCCTTTGACAAGTCAGTCAAAGTCCGCTCATTTGCCTGTGGCGATCTGGTTCTAGCCGTCAAAAGACCAATTGTTATGCATGGGCGGTGCAAAGGGAAGTTTGAACCTAAGTGGGAAGGTTCCTTTAAGTCAAGAAAGTCTCAGCTCCAGACACATCCTGATGGAGAGGAGGCAATGCCTCCTATCAATGGGCGATTCCTAAAGAAATATTATCCATGATAAATGCTAAAAAAGAATCAACGCGCAACAAGAAAGAGTTAAAAAGACGGTAAAAAGAAAACTAGAAAGACAATTCAAATAAAGTTTAACTCTTGTTATTGCATTAGAAGGAGTTACAAGACAAAAAGCCCATCATGCAGTATTGCTATCGCTTCAGAAGAAAAGAGAGTAGCCGCATCTTGCATCAGAGGAAAAGAAGAAGATTGACCCCAAGCCTCGCTCTTGCATCTGAGGAAAAGAAAGCAGTTGACCCCTAGTGTTGCTCTTGCATTTGAGGAAAAGAGAACGATTACAGACCAAAAGCCACTCCTGCATCAAGAGGGTAGAAGGGTTTTAGATCGAGTTTATCAGACATACAAAGCAGACCCTTCGGGCAAAGAACTGGCCTATGATGGAGAGCACGCCCTCTTCATAGTGAGCACCCTTTCACATAACAACATGGAGTTCACTGTTGTACTGGGGGACTTGGCTTTCAACAGACTTCATAAGCCCGACCTTACCATTGGACACCACCCTTTGCCTACCTAAGTCATCGTCGTGCGTGATCATCGATGCTCGTGAATTAGCGCCTTGTGTGACCATCATCGTGCATGACTCAGCGCCGTGCACAACAATCGCCACGCTCAACTCATCGTTGAGCACGACCACAGCCAGGCAAAACTCGCTGCCGCTCATGAAAGGATCCAGCGAACAGCCACTGCCTTGCACAACTAACATCGGACGCATCATGTTACTAGCCATGAGCGACCAAGGCACGGACTAGAATCGCACGAGACTAGCACCAGCTGTGTCTTCAAAAGGCTAGCGTCAGCTGTGTTTTTAAGGCCCAGCGTCGGCTGCGTTTCCCAAAGGCTAACGCCGCTGTGTCTGACAAAGGGCTAACACCGTTAAGACAAACGCCGGTTGTGTTCTCTATCGCCATGCGTGTGCGCTAGTGATGATTCGATTGCTAGCGATGGTGATTATCCAGCTTCCTCAAGACCCTTTGACTCCCCACGACTGTTCACCTTCCAGTGACCTTTCACTACCGATGATCCTTCATCCCCTACGACCCTTCGGTTCTCCTGTCCCTTCGGCTGCAGGTGACCTATTAACTCCTCAAGACCCTTCGACTCACCCCCACTATTCACCTTCCAGTGACCATTCACTGCCGATGACCTTTTGTCTCCCCGTGAGTGTTCACCTCCCGGTGGTCGTTCATTGTCGATGATTGTTCACTCCCCGCGATTGTTCACCTCCAAATGACCCTACGTATCCAAGCAACTGTTCACTCCCCGTGACCTTCCGGCTACTCACCGGGACACCACTTTCCTCGTCGAAAACCCACTGTTCAACCTTTCCCTCTCCTTTCCGACAGCGAAAAGCCACAGAAAAACTAGCGAACGCTAGCAAAAATTTACCGACGGCTCCCTGCTTGCAATTTGGACACCTATTCCCCTTTTTCAGCTACTCCAAAAACTATCACCGAAGTCTCTATGTTAGCCGGTAACTTTCCGCTCCTCTTACTCTGACAATAGTAACCTCTCCAAGAATCTTCACCTTAGCAAAGCCTTCGCCTCCCAACCGAAACTTTCTTGCTAGAGTTCTTAACGATAGATTCCTTCAAAACATCGCCTGTAAGCTCTGTGTTCTTGCTAGAATTCTCGTAGGGAACTCTTTCTCTCATGCTGTTAAAAATCGTTCACCGTTTTACCTTCGGTAAAAAGGTAGAATCATCCCCTTATATAGGTGAAGCTTCCCCGAAGTGCCCCTAACAAATCAAGAATGCCAGTCAAGTCCTTAAAGACCAAAAGGTGATGAGCCGGACTGGGTCGGCCTCAGGCCCGAGGCCCAAATGGAGGTTTATTTCCTCCCATGAAACCCCGTGCATCAGGGACCTAGACCGAGTCGGGCTCAGACTCGAGGCCCGAACACAAGTCACCGCTGTCTATGTAACTTGTGACCAATGTTGTCTATGTAACTTGTGACTAGCGCCATTTGGGTACCTTGTGACCAGCGCCGTCTGTGTTATTGGTGCCTAGCACTGTTCAGGACCAGCGTTGTGTGTGTTATGCTCCCCATGCTAATGCCATGCATGTGCTACCACCCTGCGTACCCTTATGTAAGGCCCTGTTACCGTCGTCTGTGTTCTACCACTATCCCCAGTAAAGTTACATCAGTGTCGCACCAACATCCCTAGTAGGAGTTACACCAGTGCTGCAACCCATCATCCCCAGTGGAGTTAGGTATATGCAAAAAAAAAAGGTTCATACTTACTTCTTTAATCCCCAGTGGCTCTGTTTCACGTCAAGCTATCTTATCCCTAGGGAGTCAAGTTGCTTTTCATAATCCCATTTTCCATGGAGTCTCACCTTTCAACCCCAGAGATTCACACTTGCCCCCCTAATTCCCAGTATAGTCTACTTCTGTTCGCCATCCCTCGTCGAGTCACCATCTTCATCTAAGCCCTCTTCTTATGTATGGCCTTAACCATTTTATCCTCAAGGAGTCGACAGTCATCCATGCTTATATTCCCCACGGAGCTTCACCTACATGGCGACCCACATAATGGTCCATGCTGCATGACCTTAAACTGCACATCCATGGTCCGTGTTGCATGACAATAATTTGCACAGCCATGGTCCAAACTACACGATCTAAACTGTAGCAGAGGTCTAGTTGCACGACTTTAAACTACATGATCCTAGTTGCATGACTCTAAACTGCATAGCCATGGTCAAAGCTATATGACTTTAAACCATAGTGCACTTCTTAACCACAAGACATTAAAAGGCTTAGCACCATGGTCCAAACTATATGACATTAAACTATAGCGGCAGTCTAGTTGCACGACCATAAACTGCATGGTCTTGGCTACACGACTGTAAACTACAGAGCCACGGTCCAAGCTATATAACCTTAAAACTATAGTGCATGTCCTAGCCGCATGACATTAAACTGCTTTGCACAAGTCCATGAGGCATGACCTTAAAACACGCGCACGTACCCTTTACAAACGTCTTCATGCACATCTTCCTTAATCGACCTGTTCGTGTGCGTACACCACCTTCATCAACCTTCCAAGTAAATCCATCTTCCTTCATTATCATTCCCCAATGAGTTTCACCCTCGCTCACAAACGGCAAGCTATCTCGCCTCCCATACTCGCCGTCAGCTAGTGGGTCACCACTTTTTGCCAACCATTCGTACGTCATCCATCTTTCATAAGTAGTCTCAAGCCATTTCCCCAAAGTGAGTCAAACTACCACTATACTCACTCCACGGCCTCAACAGGCTTCCAGCAGTATAACTTTAAACTGTATTGTACATCCTGGCCGCATGACGTTAAAAGGCTTCTCACAGGTCCTGAAGGCATGACCTTAAACACGCATTCACAAAAAAAAAAAAAGAGAGAGAGAATAACAGGCATGGTGTATACTTGGATAAGGGAACACCATAAGTAAAAATGACGGACGGACATGGTCACAAAATCATGAGTAAAAGAGTTCTATGAAAATAAAAAGACCCAAACATGGTGAAAACGCAAAAGGGAACTGTGAGTAAAAATGAAAATAAGGGTTGACATGGCCGATAGGTCATAAGTAAAAGATCCCCAAATAAAAGGAAGTCGGTGAAAACTGTCTCTACAACGCCACTTCTCAAGTCCAAAATGAAACCCACAAAGGGCGCTTGGATCAATAAGCAGGTTGATGCAATACACCCCTCATGGGCGGCTTCAACCATTGTGCAAGAGAAAAATCCTTGGTGTCAAAATATCCTGATACAAAGGCCAAAAAAGATGAGCATCATGGAAATGTTTCGACAGCCTGAGTCCAATCGCAAAAAGGACTCGAAAGACATAAGACTCACCAAGAAGGCAAGACAAGTCTCATGAAGAAGAGAACCATTCCTAGGAGGTCACTAACGTACTCCAAGGTCCTAAAGGTGCCTCAAGAAAGCTAAGTCAGCTAGACCTTGGACTTGTTATGCAACAACATGATTGAGCCCTCAGGGGTCCCTCAGACGAAGAGGAGAGGTATCCTGATTGTTGAAACTGCTAGTAATAAGCAAGGTTGTGCCCAAAGCTGGTCACCTCGATAACTTGAAGTACCCTGCCCGCCAAGAAAAATCTGGTGCGAAACGCAGATGGTCGCCAATAGAAGGCCCTTCAGTAAACCATCCAGAACAAACAACAAAACCTAGGCTAAATGGGAAAAATGACCTTAAGCATGGCACTCGATCGCCAGACATGCCTAATTCTGACCAACGAGGTTTGTACAAAATCCTTAACTATCAGAATCACAAACAGTCCACGCGAGGGTGAGCACTTTGATAAGATCCCTCAAAACTCTCTTCTCCCCCAAGTCTCCACAGATGGACCTATACATTGCATCCAAACATTTGAGCCTCCTACTTACAACGTTACATGAATCTCCTAGGTGTTCACGTGGTCCTATGGCGAGGAAGAAAAAATTAATAAAGCCGAAGGAAATTTTTTGAATGTTGTCCTTCTCGCTTCTCTCGAAGCACAACATTTGGCAAGGCAAGCTGTTTGAACACATTTTTCAGCACCTTGGGTGCCCGATGCGAAATAAAAACAGAAGCCGATTAATAAAGCCCTTATATATAGTGGAATTCCGATCAGTCTCAGAATTGCCCTAGAACAGGTCGGCATCTTCCTTAGTACTTTCAGAAAAATCAATCTAACACCCTAAAATGGACCCCGTAATTAGAAGTCTTTTTTTTGTGCATCAACAACTGTGGAACCACCACCATGGGATCCGTCACAATCGAAAACCCCTAAGGGTCAAGTTTTAGCTTAAACAGATGTTCCAGGACAAAGTTATGGGTGAAACATTAAAAAGGGGTAGGCCGCACACTATTCCCGTGCGGCCTCCCTGCACCAATCTCCATTAAAGGAGACTGTTTCACACAGTCACGAGCAGCAACTTCACAGGCTCGTATCTCATTCATCTTGAGTCGAATCGTGCTCAAATTTGGTGAGCATGTTCGTCTTATCAAGACGGGCATTTTGATTTGTGGCACCACTCGTGACGATACCCTAACAGGGAGAAAATTAGAGAGAAGCTGGCGATTTGAAAATACAGTTGTAGAAAATTCAGTAGCAACACACCTCGCTCGAGTCGCCATATCATGGCGCTTGCATACCCGATCATCGCGAAACCAATTGGATTATGTATGCAAGGTCCGAGGCTATGTCTGGTCTGAACCCCACGTACAATGAACAGTTGGATTTGAGACACGAAGGCGTCAAAGTTGCTACAAATTCTGGCTACCGAATTTCAAGATCCGGCCAAAAACCCAAGACGATGAAAAAACCACGAAATTGAGCTTCATTTGGTGCAACGCGATTGTGACGGCATGCTCAGTGAAATTCAATGAAGAAACCAAAGAAAAACCTCAAGAAATAAGCACACTATTAATAAGAAGTTTTCAAGATCTATACAAATTTTGGGTCACATGATCGTGGCTTAAAAACATGATCCGTGGGTCGAAGTTGGTATCAAATCGATCGTCATGTCGAGCCCCATAAGAAAGCAATCATCATTCAACCAAATGGACGTCGAACCAACCTCGAATCATCCATGGAAGATCACACATGTTCTAGGGGTCGCTGTAGAGACTATTTTGGAATTTCATGTATTGTTGGGCAGGGGCAAAACTATTCTTTTGCACCCATTTTTAGATGTTATTTTAATTCAAATAAATTGTAATTATGATCAATTAGGCTAGATTTTGGGTATCCACCCATGTTTGGGCCCAATTCTATAAATGCAGGCTAAACCTAATTGTAAAGGATCCCTCAGTTTTTAATCTCATGAATAAAAATTTGATAGTTTCACATTGAAATTGTTGGCATGTCTTGGAGAGAGAGAGAGGAGAGAAGAAAAAGTCTGGTACCTTTTGGTGAAGGTAACTTTCTCTCTCCTCCTCTCATGTCTCTCTTTCTCTCTCCTCTCCTCATCTATATCTTTCTCTTTCCTCCTCTCATTTATCTCTTTATCTCTCCTCCTCTCATCTCTCTCTTTCTCTTTCCTCTCTCTTTCTTGATCTTCTTTATTCACTTTCCTTCTCTCTCTTCTATCTTTCCTTTCTCTTTCCTCTCTTTCTTAATCTCTCTCTTCCTTCTTCTCCTTATTCTCTTCTCTCTCTCTCTTCTCCATTCACGCACAGTGGAGGTTATCATCTGGTATGATGTCCTCCAACTCCTGGAACATAAATAGTGAGTCGGGCTTTAACCTGAGTGGTGGGTCGAGTCTTTGTCCAAGTTCCTTTGTCTCTTTCCCTATGTCATAGACGAAAGAACCTCATCGCCATCCATGTTTTCTTTCTCTTCTCACTCCTCTGTCATGGACGGTAGAACCTCATCACTATCCATGTTTTCTCTCTCTTCTCACTCTCTTCTGTCATGGACAGCAGAGCCTCATCGTCGTTCATATTTTCTTCTCCTTTCTCTTTCCTATCATGGACGGTGGAACCTCTTCACCGTCCATGTTTTCTTCTCCATTTCTCTCTCTTATCATGGACGGCGGAACCTCATCGCCATCCATGTTTTTCCTCTCCTCTATCACGGACGGCAGAACCTCATCGTCGTCCATATTTTCTTCTCCTTTCTCTCTCCTATCGTGGATGACGGAACCCCATTACCGTCCATGCTTTCTTTTCTCATCTCACTCTATCATGGACGTTGGAACCTCATCTTCGTCCATGCTCCTATCTTTCCCTTCTCTCTCCTTTCATAGATGATGGAACCCCATCACCATCCATGCATCTCTCCCTTTCTATATCCTCAGTCATGGATGGCAGAACCTTATTGCCATCCATGTTTTTCTTCTCTCTTCTCTCTCTTTCACCCTCTTCCTTCTTTCTTCTCCCTCCTTTTTTTTTACTCACTGCTCTTCTCTTTCTTTTTATTCTTCTCTCTCTTTCTTTCTTCTCTCGTATCTCTCCTTCTTTTCTCTTCTCCTTTCTTCTCTTTCTCTCTTTCCCTCTCGTTTGACCAAAGCAGGCTACGTCAAGCACTACCATGGTAGTCTTGTCATCTAGCAGTATTGCCGCCATTTCAGTCAGAGTTACCGTGCCCGTCTTGATGCCATGATAGGGTAGCCATCGTGCCAGGCTGGTAGGTGATCGTTCTGTCATCTAGTAGTATTGTCGTCGTGCCGATCTGAGTTACGATGCCCGTCTTGCTACCACGCCAGGTCAATCACTTGCTGGTCTAGCTAATGTGTTAGTTTAGACACTTGGTCAAATTCCTCTCTTCCCCATTCCTCTATTCTATCTCTTTCTTCTCCTTTCATCTATCCTCTTTCTCTTTTCTTCTTCTTTTGAATGTGCATGCCTATGTGCAATCGCCCAAAGACAAGGTGGGGTCCCTCGGCCCACTTGTCTTGTAAATTAACCGTGTGCGTGTGATTGCAGAAACAGGAGAGTACAGGCCAACATAGGTGATTGCAAACCATTTGTAGGACTAGGGGGGCTTTCCATCGTGATCTAAGAGGGTTCCCATGAGAGTCAGCCCGAGTGAGTCACAGACCCAGGTGAGGTGTGTCCCACCTCACATTAAAATTCCTCTCTCATAGGTTGACATACCTACCCTTGTTTCCTAACAAGGGCAGTCTCAAGTCCCTAGTTCCCTTGAAACCCGAGACACATGCCACCAGGTCATCTCGACTCGGAGGGCAAGATCGAGGCACCTAACCAACAGCCTGGAGCAGAACCTATGGTAGAAGGACCAGGAACCCAGGCAGGTTGAGACGGGGGTTGCCTCTGAGTCTAAGGTTCAAGAAGCTCTAGACTTTGCCATTGTTCCAGAGGCGCCAGTGGCTCAGATGACTATTGCCTTGACCAGCCCGGTCCTCAAAGCCATAGTCTCTTCAGTTGTAGTAATCCCAACAACATCATCTAGGCCCATCTTTAGCCGGGTTTCTAGTATGTTTGCAAGCATGCATCGAGCAGGCCTTCAGGGCTTAAGGGAGCTTCCTTTCAATGAGCTGGGCGAGGTTTTGGCTAAACTGAGGGAATTTACTGCGACCGCTGTGACTGGGAGTGCACCAGAAGTCCTTTCTCATTTTGATACCACCCTAAATGAGTTGGAGAGCTGCCTGTCAGGAATAGTACATCATGAGGCAGAAATCAGTAGGGTAGCCTCATTAGAAGAGTCAATCTTGCGTCATCGTGAGAAGATAGATTTCTGCACTGAGAAGAAGGCCACTATGACTGACCGTCAGCAGGATCTCAAGAGGGAGGCGCAAGGAAACTATAAGAGGATGGTTGAGATAAGGGAGGCAATGCGAATATTAAGACAGGAATTCACTGGTCTTGAGATGGAGATGATCCAAAGGAGGGCCATGGAGGCTTCTTTGGTTACAGATTTGTCTGAACTCAATCGCACCCTCGAGTCTGAAGCTGTGGCGATGGAGGAGGAGACCCAGATGGTGGCCGAACTGAAGAAGTGTATCTAGAGCACCGAGACTTCTCCCACAGCATGCATGGTAGAGATCAATAAGATTAATATGCCTTTTCTTTTGCCAACACTTTGTAAAAGTTTGCACTCATTGATAAAATTCTTCTTTTTCTCTCCATGCTGTCTTTGTTGTATGGTTTCAGTGTCTCAAGAGGCTAATACCCTAAGCATTGTTTAGTCCCATGACGGGCTGCTATGGCTTCAATGACTTCAAAATGGGGAGTCGTCGCTCTCTCTCCTTTTAAAGTTTGATTAGCTAAGGGCTCATAATTCATTTTCCTCATTATTTGACAAGCTTGTTCACTGTAAATAGTCCAATGAAGAGGGGCTTTGGCCATAATTTGTGGTGCATTTACTTCAAACTCATCATAGCTTTTGGTCTCATGCAAATACTCCTTGAGATGTTTTGAAGCAACGCGCATAATCTCCAATTGGCTCTGGAGACTGCTCACTTCGCTCCTTAACTCGGCCAGGGGATCATGCTCATGAGGGGAAGAAGACTGTCCTTTCTCAAACTGCTCTCCTCCCATCGTATCCGAAAAGTATAAAACTTGCGGCTGGTCCATGATCCAAGGAGCATCCTCTATGCTTATAGCAACTGGGTTTTGAAAAATCTTTCACGGTGGTTGGCTCACCACACTTGCTTTCATGAGTGTGATGGGGATGTGCAGAATGTTTTGATGGTCAGGCATATAGGTGATCTTTGGAGCTGGGAATTCTATCCCCATAACTTACTCAATCTCAGAGATGACCTTTGGTTCATCTTCTGGCCAAGGTGGTCCAGAACTGGGGTCAGAGGGCGAGGACTCCTTTTGAAGTGAAGAAGGGATTTCTTCAGGGATGATTGCAGGGATACTAGAATGAATAGGGGTTAAAGGAATAGTTTTTCCTTGCCTAACCTCTTCTTTCAACATGTTTACCAATGTTATCCCCACATCCTCTACATCCTCATGAGGAGAAGATCTTGTCTTCATTGTAGCATTGTGATCCTCCTCATTAAAATTTTGAGGCGACACTAGATCTGTGAAGTAATATTTAACATCAGTATAGTGAGTTTTGGCAACAGGAAATGGTCTTTTGTTTGCATAGACCGTATGTTGTCTCCCATCTCTACTATACTTGAAGCACTGATGCAACTTTGATGGAACCACTTCTTGGTCATGGAGCCATGACCAATAGAGAAGAATGTTGTAGGAAGTGTCGATGTCGATTACATGAAACTGGGCGTAGTCGTTTAGCTCACTAATCTTAAAATGAAGGCAAACTATGCCAGCTAGCTTCTCTCCTGACTAGTTGAATCCTTGGACTGTGACGTGGGTCGGAGTAAGATCTTCGGGCCTTAACCCTAATCGAGTAAGGATCCTCTTTAGAATAAGGTTGACTGCAGACCCTCCATCTAACATAATTCGCTTGATGGGGCATGCATGTAATTCATCAGTGACAAAGAGGGGTCGATTATGAAACTTTTTGCCCAGCTGCAGATTATCCTTAGAAAAGGTGATTGGCATACATCCTTGTAAAATCGTCGGCTCTACCTCAATGAGTTCTACTTTAGTCTCGTACAACTCCGAGTTAGAGAGGGCCTGGACTAAAGCCATCCGGTAATCCTTTGAGAGCATAAGGGAGTCGTAGATGCTGAGAAGGGCTGGGAGCTTCTTCGGATGTCCTATCACATCATATTTCACCTTTTCTTGGTCAAGGCTTAGTGCTCCTAATCCTGCCACTAGTTTGGGTGGAAGAAGTTTATTTTGGCCTATTGACTGACTTGATTGCACAATGGGCTTGGATTGGATGATGGAGGTTCGAGGTTTTGGAAAAGATTGAGTCGGAGATATCATGGGGAATTGGAGGATAGGTGGATTGTTTGAGGTATTCAGATTAGAAAGGAGCCCAAGGAGTTGTAGAATAGGGAGATTGGTATTTGGATCAGAGCATAGTGGCAAACCAGGAAATTTCAAGGTGCCGGACTTCTGTGGTGTAGGTTGTAGCGTCTTCCCTGATCTGAGAGTCATTTGCCTCGTGCTGGGTGATGCTCCCGAGAATAGAAACTATGCCCCTTTGACTCTCTCAGTCTCTGCTCAAAGTCAGGCTCAGGAGGCCACTGGGGTTTCTTTGGCTTTGACCTTTGTTCTTCTTTGAAGAGGATGGATGTGCTTTGCACATGCTGCCAGGGCGTTAGCAACTATCAAGAATCCTGCTTTTTGAGCTAGCGTCTTTTTCAAATGTCTCCATTGCATTTTAGATATGTTTGATCCCTCAAGTTTTTTGTCAAGAGCCTCGAAGTACGGATATAACAAGGTTGTACCTGCAAGAGACATAGACGAGGAAGAGTGAGAAATAGAAGAAAAAGAAGGAGAAGGGTTAGAAGGTGAGGGACTTTTAAGGTAGTTCCCCTCATCAGACTGCTCTGAGCAGCTTTTTTCGTCATCGCCAAGGTTGGACAAGTGCAGGGGTTCTTTTAAGTTTTTCCCTTGCCTAGACTGTTGGGGAGTGCTTTTAACGTTGTCACCCTCATTGGACATGTTGTGAGTGGAAGAGGACTCTGGGAGGTCCTCTTGATGGGAAGAAGAAGGAGTATGCCAAGGAGAAAGTCCAGTAAAGTTGGTAGTGGGGGAAGGGGCTTGAGAAATTCCTCCTCGACTGTCGGTTGAGCCATCTTGTTTCTCTGGCTAGCAACCCTCGGTGCACGTCTCCTTTTGGTTTTCTGAGGTGGTTGGCTATTCGTCTCACTAGGCTTGTGAACGGCCTTAGCTTGGTGAACTGCTTCTCGCCTTAAAGACTTGAGTCTGCTTCGCCTGTGGTGAACAATCCATGAATGGGAAGTCAACGGTTCAGTAGAGTCTGAATCGTTATTAGGAACGTCCTGTGTTGGGAGGTCCTCTTGTATTGGCGGAACAGTGGCTTGGGGGTCACTTACTGGGACGTTGTAAAACACTTGACATTCTCGCATTTTCTTTGCGAATATATCATGGAAACTAGTGCATTCCCACAAGTAGTGACTCCATATCTGGTGATACGGGCACTAATGGTCCTCGGTACCCTTAGCAAGGCGTCGAGGTTACCTTGCCTGTTTCGGTATGATTAGACCTTCCTAAAGCATTATAACAAAGAAGGCATAAAGGATACCAGGGGCTTCGTCTTCCCCTTAGACGGTTACTGTATGGGAGGCTTCTTCTGCCCCAAATGCCTTCTTTAAATCTTCAAGCTTTATCTGACCCTTTTGAATTAGGGCCTCGATAATATCTTTTAGGTTGTAGCAGTCATCTATAGGATGAATAATCCTTTGGTGGTAAGCACAATAATTTGCCTAAGTGTCGAGGCCAGCTTGCTTAGGGAAGTTGGCTTCTGAAAGTTAAATCATATTATGTTTCAATAATAACCGGAGCAGTGCAAGAACCCACTCCTTCTCAAAGGGGTAGACCTTATTCTTGTGCCTGGTGAAATAATCATCTCGATTAAGATTCGCCAGCAGGAGTACTCAGTTGTATGACTGTTGTTGCTTGCCCGCCTACGGCGTAATTTTCGCTGTTGACATCCCTTTGGAGAGGTGCAAAGTTTGGGAGGGAGCCTTCTTGGGATCAGTGACCATGATGGCTGCATTGATTACTCCTTTTTGTTGGTTGCCCGGGGTGTTAGTTCGAGGGTTACCATTACCTTAGTTATTTGTAGAGCTGGCAGGCTGTTGTCGTGACCCACCATGGTGGCGTGACAGACTTTCTATGTGGATTGATTTAGAGAATAGCTCTGACATGGAAGACGAATTAGAGGCCTCGACGTGTAGAGCAATCTCGATTCGCTTGTTCAGCACACAAGTTTGGACTACTTCCTTCTCAGGCATCGGATTGGGATGGCAAGCAGCCAAATTTCTCCATCTTGATATGAACTGGTCAACGGGCTCATTGGGGTCTTGAGTTAGGGTGGGAAGCTCAATGGTTTGGACCTCTCTCTCGACCTCATAAAAAGGTTGACAGAAAATTTTCTCCATTTCCTCCCATGTATGTACTGAGTTTGGAGGGAGTTGAGCGTACCACTGAAAAGTTGGGCGGTCAAGGGTTTCAACAAGCTAATGGAGAAGAAGGCTCCCGTTGGCTGCTATTTCTCGACATGCTGCATGGAAGTAGCCAATATGCTAGTTCGGGGATGTGTTCCGTTAAATAGAGGAAACTTCCCTTTCTTGTAATCTGATGGAAACGTGACCTGGTCAATTTATGAAGGGCATGGCCTTTGATAAGATGTCGCACCCTGTATCCCCAAGATTTGTCTGTTCTTTAGGCTATGGAACACCATAGCATCAATGTCCGCATGAGAGATAGGGTGAGGGCCAGAATTGTCTTGTGATGCAGAGGGAACGGATTGCCTTAGAGGTGCACCATCTGAGTGATGGGAATTGACCTCATGGTTAGCTGATTGGCGTGCGGCATCTATATGATCAATCTTTTCTATCATCGTGCGCACCATATCTTCGAATTTGTTCATGCGCTCTTCCTATGCATCGCCAAGCTCACTTACAACCACTACGCTAACTGTTTCTCTTTGGAGGTCAGCGTTAGTCATAGCTGAGGGCTTGTGAACTTGACAGGTCATGCGTGGAAGGTCAGTCAGCAGGGGGCCAGCGTGCCTCGACTGGAGTCGACTCTTGTATGCCGATAGTGTTAGGACCGATTCTCGACGGTCTTGGGACAGTGGTTGTGTAGGCACTCGCTTTAAATCTGGTAAGTTTTGTGATTTTCTTAGACCCTTACGATCAAATTGGCCTAGTAAACCCAAAATCCATAGGTCACACAATTTATCCTGTGAGCCGGAACCATTCTGCCAACCTAGAACCCAGCAGATGCCTGTTTTGTCCCAGAATCCAGTAAACATGCTATTTTATGAAACAAATCATTAACAATAGTAACAAATCTGTTTTGAACCCAAATTTTTTCTGAGAGATTCAAAAGAGGTTGAGGAAGACACCCAAATGGAAAACATCAATTTGGACAAGTTTTGGTTTTGGCGACACGGGGTGTGCTGCCAAGCGACACAGGGCATGTCGCCCAAGTCATCTTGCAAATGGCCTATTTTACCAAACCAATAATTAAAAATAGTAAAAAATTCTGTTTTGACCCAAATGTTTTTTGATAGCTTCACAAGAGGCTAAGGAACACACCTCAAAAGAAAAATTTCAATTTGGAGCATTTTTTATTTGTGCGACATGAGGCGTGCTGCCCAAGCGACACAACTTGTGCCGCCTAGCTGCGTTTTGGCCCAAACATGTTTTACGTATTTTTCATGTTTTTAGGGTTATCTTGTGGGTGGTTTGGCTGTGTGATGCTCTCCACGTAGGTCAAATTCGAATTTTAAAAAATTAAAGATTGGTTTGATTAAGGGATTTGTTGGTTACGGGATAACTTTGGCCCAACAAATCCCTCATTCAGATGAACTCACTTTGGGTGACCATAAAAGGATGAAAAACGAGAGGGTTGAAGAGGGACGAGACTTTTAGAAACTTTAGGCTGGAAGAGAAACGCTAGGAGAGTGGAGAGACCTTCCCTGAGAAAACCCTAACCCTCATCTTAAGCCTGAGTAAACCTAGAACTAGGGCACAAAAACCCTATATCTAAACCATTTCTATGGCACAACCACCCTATTACTACCAGAGACTTGCTGATCGACATCTGGACCAAAAGGGCAAAAGGAACCTATTCTGATACGGGCGAGCCCTCGAAGGCTCGGGAAGCCCGGGCCATCCGGCTCAATTCGGTATTTTCTTCTCCTTCATTTCCTCTTTTCTTTTATTGTATTTATTTTATTTTGATTTGGATTTGATTCATTCTAATTGAAAATTTTGTTTTGAAATGCTTCGGATCATGCTGGCTTCGCCACAGATTTGAGAGCAGATCTGCTTCTTTTTTGGCAGATTTGATCTCAGATCTAAATTCGATTGTTCCTACTTTCTCTGCCATTGCATTTTAATTTATTTTTTATCAGTTGAAAGTGTCAGATCTGAGAGATCTACATCCATAGATCACTTTGATTTTGCACGATAAACAGTTTGGCGCCCACCGTGGGGCGAATCGAGCGTGATCCAAGCATCAAAATTTAGAAAATCTCATAATATTTTGAAACTCTACAAGCATGTTCTAGGTACCATTTTGTGAATTTTCCCATAGGTTCAGGTCAAAATAAAATATCTAAAAATACAAAAACAACTTTTTCTATTAGATCTACTATCGCTTTATTTGAATTTATTCTCATAAAAAAAAAATTTATTTGTTGTTTCTATAAGTTTATAGTAAGCTTATTTTATCAATATCTACAAGAAACAAATATAAAAAAAAAATAAAAACAAAAATTTGTTTGGGCGACACAAGGGCGTGCCGCTTAAGCGACACGAACCTTGCCACCTAGGTCCAGGGCGACACGCTCTTTGGTTCCCCCCGTTACCGAATTCAGAATTTTTTGAAATTTTTCAGGCTGGGTCCTAAACCTTTCTTGTGACTGGTCAAAAACTTTGGAGCAAAATAAATTTTTTAAAAATACCAAAAAAATATTTTTCTTGATATAGGTCTGTTCTATTTGTTATTCTTCTATTTCACTTTTTTTAAATTTTATTTCATCAAAAAATCTGATTTTTCTGCTTCTGCAAGTTTCAGTAGCCTTATTTAATCAGGATCAACAAGAAAAAAATAAAAAATAAATAAATAACAAAATAAAAGAAAAAGTTTTTTTGGGCGACACTACCCATGTTGCCTAGGCGACACGGTCTGTGCCGCCCTGTAACAGAGGTCCTAGAAATATTCTGGGACCCCACAGGCCTATTTCAAAGCATTTTTTGTGATTTTTTTACCAATTTTTGGCTTAAAATAAATTTTTTTGAAATATAAAAAAAATATTTTGCTTCAGATAAGTCTGTCCTACTCCTGGCGTTTTTTTTTTTTTTTCGTTTATTAATTTTGGCTGAAACCATTTTTCCCCACTTTCACCATGCTTAGTCTAACTTTATTTCATCAAAATTAAAAAAATATAAAAAATTAAAAAAAGAAGAAGATAAATATACATTGAGGACTGCTTGCACCCTCCTGAATTGTGTCCCGCTCGAGTCGCTCTCGACCCGGGCCGTGCTCAACTTAGCACAGACTGTGCCTGGTCTCATTTTTTTTTAATTTACCTTCTTAAGGGTTGCTTAGCCCTCCATCTATACTGATCGTCGAGCGAGTTTTGCCTCGAAGCCGCATTGCTAGGCACAATTAGTGCCAAGCGCTCACTTATTGCCTTGCTTGTTTTGCGTGCATTGTGTGCTTGACATTATTTTTCATTTGTGTGCTTCTTTACACACTCTAGCACACACCGACCAGGAATGCTAGAAAACCAGAAAACAAATTTTTCAAAAACCCACAAAATCCACCTTAACGGTGTGAGGGGAGCCCAGCTTTGAGAGTCGAGGCGATTGGGATTCGCTTAACTTTTACTCTGTGCGTCGCTCCGTAATCCTTTGCCTCAATGCAACTCCGTGTATAGTGGGACCTGGCAAAATCCTATAACAGGAGGCCAGGACCTATGCGGGGACCTATATCTACCTTGTCGCATTTTATTAGTCAGGAACCCACTCTCAAGCCAAGCCTACCAATAATACTTTACTAGGTCAAACATGTTCGTGTGCTTGCTTGCTTATTTCTGATTAGTTAATCTTAGATCTTAGCTCGGACCCACCTTTGGTCCAAGTTGAACTATGAGTCCAAGTTCAGGCTTTTACCCAGCCTAGCCCAGGTCTAAACCAGGTTCACACCCAGGTCCAAACCTAAGTCCCATCTTGGTCCAAGCCGAAGGCTTGTTCCTAGCTCTCTTTGATCCAGTCCAGGTCCATACCTGGTCTGATCATTAAAACTCTCTGGGTCCAAGTTCAAGCTTATACCCAGCCTAGCCCAAATCCGAACCAGGTTCACACCAAGGTTCGAACCTCGGCCCCTTTTTGGTTAGAGTCAAGGGCTCGTGTCTAAACCAACGTTGATCCAGTCTGGGTCTACACCCATTCCAAGTTTCATAACCCTCTAGGTCCAAGCCTAGGCTTTCACCCAGCTCGATCCAAGTCCGGATCAAGTTTGCACCCAGGTCCGAACTTAGACCCACTCTTGGCCCGAGCCGAGACTCAAACTTACCTTATCTAGATCTTTGTCTAGGTTTTAGTATGGGTAGGATTAGGCTTACCCTAGATCAGAGTCTAAACCAAAACACGTTGAGTCAAGTTTCCTGGCTAATTTTAGCCTAGTTGTCACTCAAGGTTTTCTCCTAGAGTCAAGTTACATCTACCTTAGGCCGTCGAGTATAGATCTTACCCGAGTCTGATTCTAGAACCCTGCCAAAGGCGTTCACCATGTCAGTCACCCAAGGCGATTATGATGACCGCTCCACGGCTTACTCTAAACCGAACCTTCCCAAACTTAGGGACCAATATGCCTCAATCCCTTGGGATTATGGCCAGAACTCGGGCCAATCCATTATGCATCGTCCAGGTCTTCAGTTAGAAGCCGAGTCCCAGGGATCCACTCCTAATCCTGAGCTCTGTATGGTCTGAAAAGTTGGCTCCGCCCTAAAAACATTGAACAGTCAGGGGGTCTGACCGGGCATTATCCTATAGGGAACCTTACGTAGTCGTAGTAGGAGTCGTCTGACCTTAAGCAATCAAAGCAGGAGCCGTGCAAGGGAAGAAGTTCATGCGGCATTTAACGCCAATTCCCACAACTCGAACCAAGATAACCCCGAGATGCAGTGGTCTCAGAACCATGACCCACCTAGGTCTAGCAGATCCAATCCAACCTTGAGCCACCGTAGTACATCGCACGATGTCTTGAACATTGTATGAAGCTGAGGCGTCAATATAAACCAACCCTTTGGTGAGATAGTTGACTTAGGTTGCACAGTTCATGCCCCAGTTCATGGGTCGGTCCAAAACCAATTTAATAACATAGGTCAACCCATAGCACAGCCGAATCAGCCGATTTTTCATTCGGTCCCTCCTGTGTATCCGGTCCAACCAACCGTGTAGTTTTCGAAGCCGGTGGCGATGCCTGTGGGTCAGTACGCCCCTCAAGGACAAATGTGTCAGACTGCCCCGGTAACTATGGCTCATCCATCACAGGCCCAAGCAAGCCAACATCTACCCCAAGTCTCGACTCATCAGTCTATGCTTGGGAACCCACCGACCGGTGGGCCTACTCTCATGCCAAATAATCAATAAGAAGGCACTTTAAAAGAGATGTAGGATATGCTCGTAAGGATGGGTATGCATGAAATCCTATCCCCAAAGGCGTATGTTCATGAGACTGTTGGAGCATTGGAAGACCTTCCCCCTGGGTTTGTTGTCCCAAAGTTTAAAAACAAATTCAATGGGAAGAATGACCCAGATATTCACATCAACGCATCCTCTCCATCTGAGCCTTGCGAGAGAGGCCTAACCAGTTGAAGGCCTTGTTTTCACATACTTTGACCGGTGAGGCTTTAAACTGGCATTGGATAATAATGACCGCTCAACCACACAAAACTCCAGATGAAATGTTCAACCAGTTTGTCTCTCATTATCATGGGTCGATACCAAGATCTCTTTCCCTGAGCGAACTCAGTGCAACCAAACAAAGCCCAGGATAATCCTTTGAGGACTTTATCACTCAATTCTGCGAGGCATTGAGGCCCGTCATCGAATGTCCACTTACAGACCCAACTAAAATCTCCATGGCCTTAGAAAATGCAGCTCCAGAATACAGGACCTTCTTTAGGCAAGGACTTATTCTCCACTCTTTCGACTCCATGATCGAGCGGGTGGCGCGACATGAAAGGGAAAGTGGGACACCCCTCAGCACTAGGCTCGATAACAAATCCATCACGACTCCCCAGAATAAAAATAAGAGCAACGACAAGGGGAAAGCTTCCGATCAGGTTAACGAAATTGTCGTTAATGGACCGGCTCAGGGGTCAGCCACCCAACATAATAATAGGAGCTAATGCTCAAAATAACAATTGAAGGCTAGAGGACAACTTCACTTCTCTCAAAGACCTGTTAGAAAAGGTGTTGGAGTTACTCTTGAAGAAAAACATGGTTCAACTCCTGCCACTATCTGAACCACCATTTGAGGTTAAGGATAAGAACATATGGTGAAAGTGGCATAGAAACCATGCCCATGATACCCAAAACTGTTTCTACTTGAAGCAGGTGATTCAAGGGTTGATTAATTGGGGCAACATCACTGTCGGACCTAGAAATCAACCTGTTGAAGAACCTAATCAAAAGATGGGTATCTTCACAATCCCTCTCCCCAAAAATAATGCCACAATGACCGAAGAAATGGGAGCGCCGAGTAACTCAAAGAAGGATGTTATCATTCACGTGATTAAAAACGGAGACGAAGAAGATGATCCCAGCCAATTCATATTTGCTTGTGATCCTCATCTCCAAGAAGTTGAAAAATATATTTTGAGTCTTCTTAGAGGAAACTCTTTGTCCCTGAACTCTGATGATCCTCTTAGGTGGGACCAGTATGATGAAGATGATGCCCTCGAGATTGACATGGTCAAAGCTGATGAAATGGGATCATCTTCCAAACAAGGGGCCATCATCCCGAGGTCTCCCATTACTCTCGCTAGGGCTGACCCTATTGAGCTCCAAGCTGGTGAAGTTGATTCCTTAACCTAAAGAGGTCGAGTGTTCAAACCCATCCAATTGATGGCGAGCACTCTTGATGAAAGAATGGGAGCCACTTCAACAGCCAAACCACAAGAATTCAAGGATCTGCTTGGAGCTACTCTCCAACTCACCAGCACACAGAGCCCTGATCAAAAGTGTTCTCGCTAAGACACACATCTCGAGCAACACACAGTTGGATGCATTGTGCAGTATGATCTACCAACTAATGGCATCAAAGGTAATCGTGTTCACGGATGATGAAATCCTGGCCAGCTTTAACCGCTTTCATGTCCAACCCCTGCACATTACTGTTTTCATGTAAGGATATGAAATACGGAGAGTGCTTGTTGATAATGGGGCATCCCTAAATATATTCCCTATGAAAACGGTTAAGTAGATAGGTTAAAGCCCAGATGACTTTGAACTGTGTTAGTTAACCATAGCTGCATATGATGGGACCAAGAGACAAGCTGAAGGCATACTGCCTCTCACACTTAAGATTGGCCCAGTCATCTAAGTGATAAAGTCTTATGTCTTAGACATAAAACCTTCATTCAACATGCTTTTAGGAAGACCGTGGCTGCACGAAAACCTCGTGGTCACCTCTACGCTCAATCAATGCCTCAAATTTCCAACCAAAAATGATGTTGCAAAGGTTTGTGCCGATCCCCCTTCTTTTCTTAATCCTAGCACACATAGTAGAAAGCTAGTCATAGGGGTCGAGCAAGGGGAAATTCCCCTTGCTTCCTTCGAGCAAGCTAATTGTGTTATTTTACGGGTAGAGGCTGACGACCCCGTTCCTCAAATTTTGCTAACTTCCACATCAACATAGCTCGGGTCCCTCGAAGCCTGACATATTCTCTTCTCCGAAGGCTTCCAACCTGGTTATGGTTTGGGAAGTCAAGAGCAAGACGTAAAGGAAGTGATTTCTGCATCACCTGAAGCTAAAACATGAAAAGGGGATTGAACAGGGCTTGGGTGTACTCTCACCCTATTTCAAAGCCAGATAAAGCCTTCAAGCCCTCCGTGCTTCATATCAGGGGGCATTCAAAGCCTCGATCCTCTATATGCCCGTCCTCCAAATGGCCGAAAGTGATCCTCGAATCCCCAATAGGGGATAGTCCCTCTTCCACATCTCACACAAGGACTAGGAATTGAAGACCTATTTGCTGACCTGGATCTGGAGGAGGTGTGCACAGTGGGCTCTAACACTGCCAAGGGTGCTCATCCACGAACTCCAACCCAGGGACGAAATTGGTCGATCATTCTTTTATCTCGAGAATCGTTGGAAGCATACCAACGGCTCCTTCAAGTCCCAGTGCCAAAAACAGATAGGTGTCAGGTGGTCATCTAACCAACCTGCGCGTTCGGTCCCCAACATTTCTCTAACAAGTCCCAATAGGGACACTTCTTGCGACATTTCAAACACTGTGGAAAATTCAAGACATGATAAAGCTTATAATAATGAAAAAGAATTTTAAAAAACGTCACTCACTCAAGAGAGCCCAATAACGGTGCATAATACCCAAGACGATGAATTGAATGACCAAGATGAGGATCAAGAGAGTCAATAGTTTGAAGAAATCCCTCAACTTGAGGAGCTCACTTCCCATGTTGAGCAGTTCAAGAAGAGGTTCGATGGTGACCCAACAGCTATCATTGAAGAGACAATTGACGTAAACCTAAGAACAGAGAAGGACCCTAGGTTAACCAAGATTGGAACCTCCTTATCTTCTGAGGTGCAAGAAAATGTGATTTCCTTTCTCAAGGAATGTTGTGATGCCTTCGCCTGGTCATATGATAATATGTCAAGGCTAGATACCACATTGGTGCAACATCATCTAATATTCAACGAAGGGGCAAAGCCTGTAAGGCAGAAACTCTGACGTCAAAAGACCCACCTTGAACTCAAAATTAAAGAAGAAATCGACAAACTACTCAAGGTGAAGTTCATTACTCCCGTCGACTATTCATAATGGTTGGCCAACATAGTGGTTGTACCCAAGAAAGATGGGAGGATCCGAGTGTGTGTCGATTGCAGAGACCTCAATAAGGCATGTCCCAAAGACAATTTTCCTTTACCAAAGATAGATGCCTTGATCGACAACACTGCGGGTCACGAGATGTTGTCATTCATGGACAGCTTCTAGGGATACAACCAAATCCTCATGGCAGAAGAAGACCAAACCAAGACGTCATTCATAACATAATGGGGAACCTACTCCTACAAAATCATACCCTTTGGCCTAAAAAATGCAGGAACAACTTATCAATAGGCAATGACTAGCAACTTCGACGATTTAATGCATACCATTATTGAAGACATTGTCGACGATATTCTGGTCAAGTCAAAGACCAGGTCGGATCATCTTACCAACCTGAGAACCATTTTTGAAAGACTCTGAAAACATCAACTCAAACTCAATCCACAAAAATGTGTCTTTGGACTTGAATCCAAAAAATTACTAGGCTTTATAGTGAGCCAAAGAGGCATTAAGGTGGACTCGTCCAAAATACGAGCCATTATTGAAATGCCTCCTCCCCGAACATCAGAGAAATCTGTTGTCTTCAAGGTGGCATACAAGCCATAAGGCGTTTCATTTCACAACTGGCAGATAAGTGTGCACCATGCAATAGACTCCTTAAGAACGACACCCCATTCATATGGGACAATGAATGCCAAGAAGTCACACTTAGGTTCGGACCTGGGTGTGAACCTAGTTCGAACCTGGCTAAGCTGGGTATAAGCCCGAACTTGGACTCCAAGAGTTTAGCTCGGACCAAAAGGGGGTCCGAACTGAGATTTAAGATTAACCAACAAAAATAAAAAAGCACAACACCCGAAACTTTTGTCCTAGATTATAGGTAGGCTTAACTTGAGAGTGGGTTCCTAACTATTGAAATGTGGCTAGGCTAATATAGGTCCCCACATAAGCTTGGCGTTTCATTTCACAACTGGCAGATAAGTGCGCACCATTCAATAGACTCCTTCAGAAGGACTCCCCATTTATATAGGACAATGAATGCCAAGAAGGAGTACCTCACGAAACCTCCCATCCTTAGTCCTCCTGGTCCAGATAAATCCCTATTCCTATAAATATCTGTGAAAGATAAGACCATGGGGGCAATGTTAGGACAATATAACGAACATGGAAAAGAACAAATGATATACTTTATCAACAAAACCATGGAAGATATACGGATGTGGAGAAACACTGCATAACGCTTGTGTGGACCATGCAGAAACTAAGACATTATGTCTTATCTCATTCAGTTAAGCTCATATAAAAAATTGACCCACTCAAGTACCTATTGGAGAGGCCAGTCCTCAACGGACGTTTGACGAAGTGGAGAATGCTATTTAGAAAGTTCAAGATCGCGTATGTCACTAAAAAATCGGTCAAAGGACAAGTCACTGCTGGCCACTTAGCTAAACACGCACTGCCAGGCAATATTCCCCTTAACACAGATCTCCCTGATGAGAACCTCTTCACAATCGAGGATTTGATTTGGGAGCTATACTTAGGCGGTGCAAAGAACGAATACGGGTCAGGTATAAGAGTCACACTATGCTAACCCAAAAATATTTTAATGCCAACCGCCAACAGATTGAATTTCTCATGTGCAATAACGTTCCCGAATACGAAGCCTTGATAGCCGGGCTTGAGAATGCCATAGGAGTAAAAATCCAGCAAATATGAGTGATTGATGACTCCTTACTCACATAAACCAAGTTCAAGGGATTTGGAAGGTGAAATAAGAAAAGCTCAAACCCTATCAAGAAAAGGTGGAAAGATGATTCCATATTTTAAGAAAATCACCTTTCAGCATGTAACTAGGGAAAATAATCTGTTCATCGATACCCTTGCAACCCTTGCTTCAATGGTTGATATTCCTCCAAAAATCACCACGCTGCCATTTTACATCAAAAACAAACATGACCCTTCCCCACTAAGGATCGAAAAATAGATAGAGCAAGAAAATGAGAATGATGGGGAATGATCACTCGTGGCTTCAAATGCGCTAGTTAAGGTCAAACCATGGTTCTAAGATGTTTTGCCCCTCTTAAAAAATAGGTTATACCCTGACGGAGCCACTAAAAAGGATAAAGAGGTTGTCTGAAGGTTTTCCATGGGATTCTTAATAAGAGGTGATCTTCTATTCAAAAAAATCCTTTGATGGAGAGGCCAGTCCTCAACGGACGTTTATGGTGCCTCGATCAACCAAAAATTGATCGAGTACTAACAGAGTTACACAATGAAGGAGGTCATTCTAGCGCAGTCGCCTTAGCTCAGAATGGGGGATGTCGAACCTCTGTGGCCAGAGATTTCGTTGCATGTTGAGGCTTCAAATCCAACTTCCATATCAGACCTGATCTCTAAATCAGTCTGTATAGAGAGCCTCTTCAAGCACCATGGTGGACCCCAAGTGTAGACAATGAACGGGGGTAACAACTGTAGCTCGGGTAATGCTAAATTTAATGCCGGGGGCAATCAGCAAAAAGGGGTGGTCAGTGCCACTGTCACTATATCAGACCCTAAGAAGGCCTCCACTCAAACTCTGGACTTCTCCAAAGGGGTGAACCTGACAAATGCTCAAGCTACATCTCAAACAGGTCAGCAGCAAGCCCAGACTTACAATAGGGTGCCTCCACCTCCGAACCTATATGGGAAGGATTACTGGGTAGAAAAGAGGACAAGAATTTATAACTTCAATAAGGAGTGGGTCCCAGACCTACTTCGGATGCTGTTAGAGCAGCAGATGATCGTCTTATCGGAGTTTAAGAAGTCAGAAGAAGCTGGTCTCGTCACCAACATCAACTAATGTGCTTACCATAGGATATTGGGACACCTTGTCCACGACTGCTTTACCCTCTAAGATCATATTGAAGCTTTGATCCAGAAGGGGCAGATAGAATTTGAGAGTCTCAAGAAGGCATTTGGGATAGCTGAAGCAGCTCACGTGGTGACAGTACATGAAGAAGACAAATAAGAATATCATCTGACGAACCTGCTACCAGATCTTCTCCAGGCACTGTATTGCATGATGCTCCAAGTTGGGGTCATCACACCAAAGCCATCTGTACAGCCTAGACACCTCCCTCAAGGGGCCAAAAAACTGTGGTGCCCGTATCACCAGATACGAGGTCACGATCTAGAGGAGTGTTTTTCCTTTCAAGCCATAATGAAGGAGAAAATACAAGAGGGGCACTTCACCGCCCTTGTCCCTGACGATCATGTCAGACTGGCATCACCAGAGGTCGTTTAAACACAAACCTCCTTTGGGAATGCGCAGCTTGAGCCTTCTGATATAGAAGAACCTTCAACTTCTCAAACATGGCAAGTCTATCAAGGATGAAATAGAAACATGTCTGTGAGAAGGGAGGCGGTTCGCCAAGCGAAGCCAGCTCCCAAGTCGCGTGAGCCCGATCAGCCTATCCCTGTCCATGAAAAGGAGACAAGAACCAAGGGCCGTTTATCAAAAGAAGAAATCCCCTCGGCCCCAGACCATGGCAGAGTTTCTTGAGCCCCTTCCTCCATTACCAATTATGTGGGATTTCTTCCCCAAGTCAGGCACTTTCACTGATCAAGACTCAGTCTAGTCAAGCACACATTCCTGAGCCTTCCACTCCTCAAGTTCCCCCAATGGTTCAAGCAGAGTGAAGACCTAAAAGATCCCCTGCACACGTCTAATTCCGATGATGATGCTAAAAGTTACCCCGATCGGTCCAATTTGAGTGATGACCTTAAAATCTCTCTCCCTCCTTCTGTTCATGACTCCTCTAGCCCCTCTTCCTCTTAGGGTCATGCAGTATGGACTGTGGATGAGCAGTTTAGGGTCATGCAGTATGGACTGAGGCTGAACAGTTTATGGTCACACAGTATGGACCGAGGCTGAACAATTTAGGGTCATGCAGTATGGATCGAGCAGTTTAGGGTCATGCAGTATGGACCGAGCAGTTTAGGATCACGCAACTATACCAAGGCTGAGCAGTTTAGGGTCATGCAGTATGGACCAGTTTAGGATCATGCAGTATGGACCGAGGCTGAGCAGTTTTAGGGTCATGCAGCACGAACCGAGGCTGAGCAGTTTTAGGGTCATGCAACACATACCAAGGCTGAGCAGTTCAGGGTCGTGCAGTATGGACCGAGGCTGAGCAGTTTTAGGGTCATGCAGCATGGACTGAGGCTGAGCAGTTCAGGGTCGTGCAGTATGGACCGAGGCTAAGCAGTTTAGGGTCATGCAATATGGACCGTGGCTTAATAGTTTAGGATCATGCAGTATGGATTGAGGCTGAGCATTTTAGGGTCATGCAGTATGGACTGAGGCTAAGCAGTTTATGGTCATACAGTGTAGACCAAGGCTGAGCAGTTTAGGGTCATGCAACATGGATCGAGGCAGAGTAGTTTAGGGTCATGCAGTATGGACCGTGGCTGAGCAGTTTAAGGTCATGCAATATGGACCGAGGCTGAGCAGTTTAGTGTCATGCAGTATGGACTGAGGCTGAGCAGTTTAGGG
>NW_006499776.1:3090524-3116960 GCF_000471905.2 Amborella trichopoda
GAGCAATTTAGGGTCATGCAATATAACCAAGGCTGAGCAGTTTAGGGTCATGCAGTATGGACCGAGGCTAACCAGTTTAGGGTCATGCAGTATGGACCGAGGCTGAGCAGTTTAGGGTTATGCAGTACGGACCGTGGCTGAGCAGTTTAGGATCATGCAGTATGGACCAAGGCTAAGCAGTTTTAGGGTCATGCAGTATGGACAGAGGCTAAGGAGTTTAAGGTCATGCATTATGGATCGAGGCTGAGCAGTTGTATGGACCATGGCTGAACAGTTTAGGGTCATACAGTATGGACTGCAATGACAGTTTAAGGTCATATAGTTTGAACCATGGAGTTTAGGGTCGTGCGTCTAGACCAAGGCTGAGTAGTTTAGGGTCATGCAGTATGGACCGAGGCTGAGTAGTTTAGGGTCATGCAGTATGGACCCAGCAGTTTAAGGTCATGCAACTAGACCGAGGTTGAGCAGTTTAGGGTCATGCAGTATGTACCAAGGCTGAGCAATTTAGGGTCATGCAGTATGGACCAAGCAGTTTAAGGTCGTGCAACTAAACCATAGTGTAGGTCACCATGTAGGTGGACCTTCATAGCGAATAGGTCTATGGATGGTAATCCGACTCCCTGAGGATAAAATGACTAAGACTATTCACAAACTGAGGGCGCAGATGGACATGATGGCCTGAAGAAGGAGGACCAACAGAAGTGGACCTCGTTGTGGTTTTAAAGGGGGTAAGCGTACTCTCTGGGTGAAAGATGAGTCTCTATAATAGGTAACCCTACTCCCTGGGGATAAGGTAGCTTAGTGTGAAGCTGACCCACTGGGGATTGAGGAAGTAAGAATGACCCTAACTTCATTAGGAATGACGGGCTGCAATATGGGTGTGACTCCTAGTACGGGATGAGGGATAGCTCCTGACTCCATTAGAGACGTCACAGTTTAAGTGCAACGTCCTGGGTGCAAGTCCACTACGGATGACATATCCTAGCTGGAGTACAACTCCCCTAAGGATAGTGGGAAGGTATACACTGCTTACGGTCGGCGCCATGTGTAGCTCTAATGGTTTATTGTGAATATTCAACCGACGCTATTCAGCTGGCATTGTGAATGACTCGTGGTATTATCTGAAGAAAACCGATGCTGAGATAATCGACTTCGGGGTCGTTTTGGAGACATAGCCAGTGCTAAGTCAACTGGCGCTAAGGTTGTATTTGAAAACACACCCGACGCTAAGTCAATCGGCGTTAGGGTCGTATTTGGAAACACACTCAGCGCTAAGTCAACCGACGCTAAGGTTGTATTTGGAAACACACCCGATGCTAAGTCAACCAACACTAGGGTTGTATTTGGAAACACACCCGACGCTAAGTCACCGGTGCTAGGGATATATTTTGGAAACACACCTGGTGCTAAGTCAACCGACACTAGGGTTGTTTGGAAATACACCCGATGCTACGTCAACCGGTGCTGGGGATGGATTGATGAGAGTTACCTCAGGCCTTGTGTCGAAGCCCGACTCGGCTCATTGTCGCTTGGCTTCCCTCGAATGCAACTGATATTCCAAGTTTGGGAAGGGCTTTTGAGAGTAGTGTAGTCTATATAAGGGGGTAAAACCCCTTTTTCCCTTATCTTAAGCAACAGTTTTCTTTAACCATGAGGAGAGAGCGCTCAGTTGAAGTTTCCAGTGAGCAGTGGGACTTCAGCAATAGTTTCTGCAAGGAAGGTTCTACGGAAGGCAGCAGAATTCCATCAAGGGTTTTACAAAGAAGACCTTCGGCATGCGGACTTTGCCCAGAATTTGGTGAAGTTGCAGAGAGAGTAGCAGGGAAAGGAGAAACCTCTAAGAAGGTTTCCACGAAAAAGAGGAAACTTTGGCTGCAGTTTTTAAGGGGTTCTCCGACGATTGTGGAAGCTTTTCGACACTGCTCGTGGTGCTGCAAAAGTTTTTGGGAACTTAGGGGAAGTTTACTGGAGTTTTTCGATGCGTTTATGATGACATTCAGGCCATAAACACTAGCGAGGTGGTTTTCTTGTGAGTTTTCGGCCATGTGGGAGCAATCCGGCGAAAGACGAACGGTCAAAGAAGGTGGGTCGTACGATCATAGGAGGTGGACCATCTTGAAGAAGTCATACAGTTGCTGAAGGCGTGGTGACGGTTGGCCTTCGTCCTTACAAAGCGTACGGTTATCAGTCGCTCATATGCGAGGCAGCGTCGAAGGACATGGCAACAGTTGTCAGTCGGTGCAACTGAATTCGAGGTGTCACGACTAGGATTCATGGCACGTGGAGGGATTTTCTCTCAGCCGATGCTGGCCTTTGAAAAACTCAACCGACGCTGGGGTGTTGGCAATCTGAACCGTCACTAAGTGTTGAAAGACTCAACTGGCGCTAGTTGTTGGCGCTCAACCAGTGCTGACCATTAAGAAGCTCGACCGACGCTGAGTGTTCGACAAACTCACACGACGCTAATTGTTAACATGTAATCGGTGCTAGGCATTGAGGAGCTCACCCCGCACTAAGTGCTTGAAAAAGTCACTTAGCGCTAATTGTTAACACGTAGCCGGCGCTGGGCATCGTTTGAGAGGCTCAACCAGCGCTGAGTGTTGGACAGACTCAACTGGTGCTGTGCCAGTGCCTTAGCAACGTTTAAGAGTGAACCACTAAGTCATTTGTAATGGCTGGTTCTTCTTACCAAACCCCCGACGTGAAGAGGCTCTCAAGGGAAGGGGAAATTGGTGCCCGTGATTTTACGGGTGAAGCTTTATCAAGGGGCGAACCCATTTGGCTGACCCAGCCAGCGTACAAACCAGAATGGCTCCTTAGTGTTACATTCATTTCTTACCCCGTATGCTTTGAAGTGCGGGAGGGCAATGATCGCAACATCTGTATTGAAGGGATGGCACTTCTTCAGTATATGCATCAGAACATAGCTTTCGAGGAGAACTTGCCCACCTTAGGGAAACGAATGGTCCAGGCGAAGGGATTACATAGGTGGTCAGTAAAAGGCCTACGAATTCAAGGAGAGCACCAATATCTGAAGGGATACACTTCCTGGACTGTCAAGATATTGGCTTCGTATGGAAGCAATCTTGAGCGTGCTTCGCTAATAGCAGCGGTCTAGTGTTCGGGCAGCTACTACGACCGTTGCTCTACTACAGTAAAGGTACTGCTGGAGACATGGAGCCATGTGAGCAATACTTGGCTTCTTGTTCATGGCGAAGCAGAAATCTCTTTACTAGATCTTCACTTTATTGGAGTCTCCCGATGCTCGGGGCCACATATGACGAGTTTGTGCCCTCAAACTCAATCATCTTCGGTAGTGTTAACGTAGGAGATGAAGAGCCGGCCAGTCTTCCAAATATCTTTGAGGCCTACCAGTCTATTGTAGGCCACTCTACCAATGGCAAGGTCACCTTTATAGAATGGGTGAAGTTCTTTTATGGGGATTATCCTAAGGGCGATCAAGGTATTTCGAAGGGGAAAGGGAAGCCAATTGCAAAAGAGCTGCCTCCCGTATATCAACTCGAGACGGGTGATGACCGTCTTTTCTTTGCCGCCTACTTGGCCTTGTTCTTGTGTTAATTTGTTTTTCCTAGCTGAGGGGATCATCCAGGGGTATTATACATGGCTTGCGACATGGCCAAAGGGCGTGAGTATGCCCTTCCTCAGCCAATCCTGTGCAACATATACCATGGCTTGGGGGCCATCTCCCGTGGAAAATCCTATAAGGGAAAAGAGGGAGGGAACGACATCGTAGGAGTTTGGAACTTTTCGAGAGTTTGGAACTTTTCAACAGCAAATTGGTTGGAAGGTCTTCTTCAGGAGGTGGATCTGAGGAGGTAGCTCCTACTCCAACAGAGGGAAAGAAAAGAAAGCGTCTGACTACTGCAGACACCCATGCAGCGTTTTCAGGTAGTGAGTGTATTCGGAGGCAGAAGAGTGACAAGCTTCATGTGGTGTCAAAATCAGGAGGTAGCCCTTCGCCTTTTGATCTTTTAATAATTCTTCTAGTATCACCCTTTGTTCTTTCTGAAGTATCTTCTGATTCTGCTAAAATGTTTGCTATTTCTTCAGAAATCGAGGCAGAAGACTCTGACAGCTCTGAGCCTATCGGCATTGCTTTTGATCCGGAGGGGACTCCGGATCTTAAGGAGACACCCTTGAGTCCAGGGGTAGTTCTTGAGTATGAGGTGGCTCGGGTGGACACTGAGAAGTATGAAAGTCCTGAAGCAACTGGTTCAGATAGGGGCTCAGATGTCAATGTGGCCTCCATGCACGAGGATTTTAGTGCCCCGACCAAGGCAAGCGCTATGGCTCGAGGAGAAGAGCCTGAAGTTGATAACATGCTCAAGAACCTAGAGGTTGCCACTCCCGTGGTCCAGAGTCATGAAGATGAGGGAACTGAGCTCTTTGTGGCCGAAGTTTTGGCTGTTGAAGGCAAGGGCCAAGTTGAGGAAGCCACTACCAGGGATGAATAGGCTGGCGAAGGCCAAAGAGAAGGAGCAATTCCTGAACTTGATGATGCTGAGGTGATAGTCCAGGAGTGTGAGGAGCAAGGGGAACAAGTTCTTCTACAGTCTGTTGGGACAAAAGTAGAGGTCCCCATAAGAGAGGGTCCAGACAGCAAAGCTAGCATCAAAGAGCCCATGTAGACTGAGGTTGGGGTTGTCCTTGAGCCTGAAGAGCAAGAAGCTCTAAGCTTTGCCCTTGTTTCAAAGGATTCAGTGGCTCATATGGCTATCACTTCAACAAGCCCGATCCTTGAGGTTGAGGTGTCTTCAGCAGTGGTGGCCTCAGTAGCACCATCCCGGCCTGTTTTTGGTGGTGTTTCTAGCATGATTGAAGGCATGCTTAAAGCAAGCCCTCAGAGTTTGCGAGAGCTGCCTTTCAATGAGCTGGGAGAAGTTTGGTCAGGCTGAGGGAGTTTGCTGGGACCACTGCGATCAGGACGATGCCAGAGGTTCTTTCCCATTTTGGTGCAACTCTAAACGAGTTGGAGAGCTAGCGATTAGGAGTTCTTCATCATGAGGAAGAAGCCAAAAGGGTAGCCTCCTTGAAAGAGCTGATCTTGCACAGTCGTGAGAAGATAGATGCTTGTATTGAGAAGAAAGCCTTGATAGCTAGGCACCAGCAAGACCTCAAGAGAGAGGCACAAGGAAGTTTCAAGAGAATGATGGGAGTCAGGGAGGCAATGCGAATACTGAAAGAAGAATTCACGGGCCTCGAGATGGATATGGCTCAGTGGGAGGCCATGGAAGCCTCTTTGGTTGCAAATTTGTCTGAACTTGATTGCACAATTGAGTCAGAAACTGTGGTGATGACAGAGGCGACTCAAACCGTGGCGGAGCTGAAGGCACGTGTTCAGGGCACCGAGACTTCTCCTGAAACACGTAGTGCAGAGATCAATAAGATGATTGATCTTTTCTGAGCATGTCATTCCCCCTTTTTTTAGTACTTGTAAAATTTTTGACTGATGAATAAAGCGCCTCTCTTTTTTACTGACTTTACTGCATGATTTCATTCTTTCTTTACTTTTTTCGTGCTTCATGTGATTCTTCTGAATGCCTCTCGATACTTTCTTTATCCCAAGAGACTAATACCCTAGACCTTGTTTAGCCCCATGGTGGGCTGTCGCGGCTTGGATAGCTTCGAAATAGGGAGTCGTTGCTTTTTGTCCTTTCAATGTCTGATTGGTCAAAGGCTCATAGTTCATCTTCCTCAAGATTTGGTGAGCCTGGTTGCTATAGATAGTCCAATCAGGAGGGGCGTCGACCTCTATTGGTAGCGTGTTTACTTCAAGCTCATCATAGCTTTTAGTCTCCGGCACAAACTCTTTGAGATTCTTTGAAGCGGTACAAATGGCCTTCAATTGACTCTAAAGACTGTAGACTTCGGTCCTTAAGTCTGCTAGAGGATCTTGCCCTTGAGGGGGAGGAAGTTGCCCTTCACCAAACTTCTCTTCCAAGAGGTCAGGGAAAAGTAAAACTTTTGTCTGAATAACGGGCTGAGGAACATCCTCTGTACTTATAGCAACTGGACTTTGAAAAACTTTTCGTGGCGGTTGTCGCACTGCATCGGCTCTCAAGAGTGCAATGGGGATATGTAGGACTTTCTGATGGTCTGGCATATAGGTGATCCTTGGAGCCGGGAATTTTACCCCCATGGCTTGCTCGATCTGAGAAGTGACTTCTAGCTGATTTTTTGGCAAAGGTGGCTTAGAACTGGGGGCAGAAGGTGAAGACTCTTTTTCAATCGCAGGGGGAGTTTCCTGAGGGATGATGGTTGGGATGTTGAAATGAAGAGTAGTTAGGGGTAAAATTTTGCCCTGCCTTTCTTCTTCCTTGAACATGCTCACTAGCATCCTTCCAACGTCCTCAACATCTTCATGAGAGAAGGACATAGTCTTGCTTGTAGACTCGTGACCTTCATCACTCAGCTTCTGAGGCGACACCAGATCTGTTAAGTAATATTTAACGTCGTCATAGTGAGTTTCGGCCACCGGGAATGGTCTTTTGTCAACATAGACCATATGTTATCTCCCGTCTCGGCTATACTTGAAACATTGGTGCAATGTCGATGGAACCACCCCCTGATCATGGAGCCATGGCCGATCAAGGAGAATATTGTAAGAAGTATAGATGTCGATTACATGAAACTGGGCGTAATCGTTCAACTCATTGATCTTAAAACGAAGGCAGATCATGCCAGCCGGTTTCTCTCCTAATTACTTAAACCCCTGAACTGGGGGAAGATCTTCGGACCCCAACCCTAATCAAGTAAGGATCCTTCTTAGAATGAGGTTGACTATCGACCCTCCATCTAACATGATTCGGTTGATGGGGCATGCATGTAATTCGCCAGTAACAAAGAGAGGGTGATTATGAAACTTTTCCCCAAGCTGCAGATCATCCTCTGAAAAGGTGATTGACATACATCCTTGTAGAATTGCCGGGTCTACCTCGATAGGTTCTACTTCGAACGTACACTTCTGGGTCAGAGAGAGCTTGAACCAAAGCCATCCGGTAATCCTTTGAAAGCATGAGGGCGTCGTAGATACTGAGAAGGGCAGGAAGCTTCCGTAGATGCCGTATAACATCATATTTCACCTTCTCTTGATCAAGGCCTTGTGCTGCTGGTCCTACCACTGATTTGGCAAGTATATTGTGTTGAGGAGTAGGTTTGGGTAAAGAGGGTTTATTTTGGCTGGCTGGCTGACTTGATTGCACAGCGGGCTTGGTTTGAGTGGTGGAAGTTTGAGGTTTTAGAAGAGACTGAGTGTATGGGATAAAAGGGGTCCCAGGAAATTGGACAATAGAAGGATTGTTTAAGGTATTGGAATTAGGAAGAAGCCCAGGGGGCTGTAGGATAGGCAGACTAGCCTTTAGATTAAGGGGCAGTGGCGGATTGGGGAAGTTCAAGGTGCCAGACTTCTACGGTGGAGGTTGCAACGTCCTCCTTAATATGATATTTATCTACCCCATGTTAGGTATTGCTCCTGAAATTTGCACCATGTGGCAAGCTCCCTGAAAATAGAAGCTTTGCCCTCTCGACTCTCTCAATCTCTATTCGATGTCAGGCTCAGGGGGCCACTAGGGTTTCTTTGGCTTAGACTTCTTGCGCTTCTTTATAGAAGGTGGCTCTGCCTTGGCTTTAGCTGTCAGGGCATCGGCAACTGTTAAGAATCCTGCTGCCTATGCCAGGGTCTTTCTCAATCGCTTCTGCTGCGTCATGCTTATATTGATTCCTTCGAATTCTGGGTCAAGAGCCTCAAAGTCTGGGCACATCAAGGTCATACCTAAAGAAGACATAGGAGAAAGAGAATGAGAAGCAGGAAGAGAAGGTGTAGAAGGGTTAGAAAGTGGGGGATTTTTAAGGTCATTCCCCTCATCAGATCGATTTGGGGAGCTTTTTACGTCATCACCAGGATTGGACAGTTGCAGGAGGTCTTTTAGATCTTTCCCTTTCTTAGGCCGTTGGGGAGTGCTTTTAACATCATCACCCTCATTAGACGCTTGCTGAGTGGAAGATTGCACGGGGACGTCTTCTTGACAGGATGAAGAAGGAAAAAGGATCGTGTCGGGGATGAAGTCCTGCAAAGGTGTCAACGGAGGAAGGGGCCCAAGAAATTCCTACTCGACTGTGGGTTTAACGATTTTGTTTCTTCGGTGAGTAGCCCTTGAGGCCCGTCTCTTTCTGACATTATGAGGTGCTATTTGATTTGTCTCACTGGGTTTACGATCAGCGCTGGCTTGGCAAACCGCTTCTCGCATCAAAGACATGAGTCTGCTTCGGCCATGGTAGATCATCCATGACTAGGAAGTCGAGGGTTCTGAGTCATTGATCGGAAGGTCCTGCCTTGTGAGGTCTTCTTGCCCCGATGAGGAAGTGATTTGGGGATCACTTAAGGGGAGGTTGTAAAATTCTTGACACTCCCGCATCTTCTCTGCGAATATATCAAGGCAAGTTGTACATTTTGACAAATAATGACCTCTTATTTGATGGAATGGGCACCAACGATCTTCAGTCCCCTTAGAAGGGCGACGGGGTTGCTTTGCCTACTTTAGTGTGATTATTCCTTCCTGAAGCATTATAATGAAGAGGGCATAAAGGATACCCGGCATTTCGTCCTCCTCTTGAATGATTATGGCATGGGAGGCCTAAGTTGCCTTGAAGACCTTCTTTAAATCTTCAAGATTTATCTGACCTTTCAGAATCAGGGCCTCAATGATATCCTTGAGCGTGTAGCAGTCATCTGTGGCATGATTGATCCTTCGATGATAAGCACAATAATTTGCCTGAGTGTCAAGGCCAGATTGCTTAGGGAACCTGGCTTCTAGAAGCTAGATCATATTCTTCTCCAATAATAACTGAAACAGTGCAGGGACCCATTCCTTCTCGAAGGGATAGACTTTATTCCGATGCCTAGTGAAATAATCACTCCAATCAAAGTTTGCTGGTGAAGGTACCCGATTATACGATTGTTGCTGCTTGCCAGCCTGAGGTGTTACCTTAGCCATGCTTACCTCTTTAGAAAGGTCTAAAGTTTGAGAGGGAGCCTTCTTTGAATTAGTGACCATAACGGCTGCACTAATTACCCCTTTCTGTTGGCTGCTCTGTGTGTTATTTCGAGAGCCACCATTGCCCCAATTGTTGGCTGAACTTTTAGATGGTTGTCGTGCCCCACCATGATGGAATGAAAAAATTTCTATGCGAACTGATTTAGAGATCAACTCTGACATGGAGGTCAGATTAGAGGCCTCGACATGTAGAGCGATTTTAGGTCACATGTTCCGCACACAAGTTTGGACTGCTTCTTTCTCGGGCATAGGATTAAGATGGCGGGAAGCCAAGTTTCTCCATCTTGGTATGAACTGATCTACGGGCTCATCAGCGTCTTAAGTCAAGGTGAGAAGCTCGATGGTTTGAACTTCTCTCTTGACCTCATAGACGCGCTAATAGAACAATTTTTTCATCACCTCCCATGTATCTACCGAGTTTGGAGGAAGTCGAGCATACCATTGGAATGTTGGGCCATCAAGGGTCTCAACAAACAAGCGGAGAAGAAGTCTCTTGTCAGCTGTTATTTCCCTACATGCTACCTGGAAGTGGGCGATATGCTGGTTTGGGGAGGTAGTTCCGTTGAATAAGGGAAACTTCCCTTTCTTATAGTTTGAGGGGAACGGGACCTAATCAATATAAGAAGGATATGGTCTTTGATAAGCCGTCGCACCCTGTATGCCCAGAATTTGTCTGTACTTTAGGTTATGGGTGACCATAGCTTCAATATCTAACTGAGAGACCGGATGAGGGACAAAATTGTCTTGTGAGGTAAATAGAGGAGGCTGCCGTGGAGGTGCACCATCAGAGTGATGGGAATTGACCTCATGGTTGGCTGACTGGTGTGCAATGTCAATACGATCGATCTTCTCCATCATCACATGCACCATGTCCTCAAACTTGTTCATACGATCCTCCTGCGCATCACCAGGCTTGTTTACAACCACTACGCTGACCATTTCTCTAGGGAGGTCAACGTTAGTGGCAGTTGAAGGCTTGCAAGCTCGACGGGTTCGTACGTGGTAAATCAGTCAGCATGCTCTGACTGAATTCGACTTTTGTATGCAGATCGCATTTGGACCGGTTCTTGATGGTCTTGGGACCGTAGATGGGGAGCTGGTTCACGATGTTCTTGAGACCGTGGCTGTTGAGTGGTTGGGTCTTCTTCTGCGACGATAACCACAGCACAGGGCTAATTGAGCTCTTCTTCATTCTTCATCATCTAAAGGGGTTAGAAGGGATTCAAGTGAAGAGGGTCGTCAAAATTGGTTGTTTTGACTGTCTTGGTCACCTCCCTAGTCAAAATTCACAGGCCTTTATCGCATTTAGCAATGAAGTTTTGATGAACCTTACGCCAAAACTGCAATCTAGGTTGCGACAAATCAACTCTTCTTGCACAGGAGAGAGTTGTCTTTATCAGGTGTGGCAATGGATGAAGGCCAAGAACTGGATTCATCTTGGGCTGGGGAGGACGTAGGACTCGATCTTCCGTGAGGTTCATGCCCCGAGCTCTCTTATGAGCTCCAGAGACATGATCAAAGTGTTGGGGCTGGTTCAGGATAGTACTCTTGGCGAAAACCTACGAGTACCAAGGATGAAGGTGCTTGCTCAATAAAGGAGGAGCAGGGTCGACTCATGAGGAGGCCTGAGTCAAGGACTAGGGGACGTCTAAGATGGCGACACGTTTGTGCCCCTTGAAGGAGGATTATGAGAGATCTGAGGGTCAACCCGGGCTCATGTAAGTGATCTGACCTTAGGAGGGCGAGAACTACGAGCGAGTGTCTGTAAGAGAACAGGTGCAGGCTTACCCCTTATAGGGTGCGCTTGTGTGTGCATAGGAGGAGGACGAGAAGGTCGTCTCCTGTGTACTTGGGTTGGCGTAATAACTGTGTTGCCACGAGCAGTGAGCTGCACATGAGTGGCGTGCGCAGGATCTGGCCTTGGAAGGTTTGATCTTGAACAAGGTCTTGAGGCAACAAGAGGGTTGCTCTGAGGTGTGACTCGAGTGGGTGACCCAGAGCCTTGTGGTGTGTGTGAGGGATGGAGAGCGTGGGGTTTTTGCCTCGAAGTGCTGAGCCTCTAGGGATAGAGACCAATGGTGCAAAAATGTGGGGGGGGGTAGCCTTATGGCAACCCACAAGAGAAATGGCAACTTGCTTGCGTTTTGCAGAAAAGGACTGAGCAGACTTCTGGCGTACCTCAAAAACATGATCAGCAAGTGACTTGTCAGTGGCTGGTGCATGCTGTGTGGGGCAACATAAGTGTCACCCATGCAAGGCGCGTTAGTGCAGTTTCCACCAGAGAGAAGAGATGGGGAGTGAGGAACCTTCAAGTCCCTCCTCACACCAGTCTAGGTTAAGACCTGGGAGCTAGACAATGAGTCTTTGCTCAAGAGGATGGTCGGGAAGGAAGTCGAAGGACCTTGTTCCCTAGGGATACTCTCAAATAAGGGGATAAAAAATCCCCGATCTGGATAAATGGGTTACAGAACCCAGCATCCATAAGTGAATGTGAAAAGAGAATGAAAGAAGATAAAGAAGAAACAAGCCAAATAAGAATGATCCAACTAAGGGGTAGTAAGTCCCCAGTGGAGTCGCCAAGCTGGTTAGGTGCCTCAATCTCGCCCTCCGAATCCCTAGAGGATCGGGCGGCAGGAGTCTCGGGGTTTCGAGAGAGACCCAGGATGTTTGTGAGATCACTCTCTCGGGAACCTCATTTAAAAATGGGGGCAAGTGTTACCAACAGGTGAGAGAGGAATTTAAAGGTGGGTTCAGGACTTACTCGGACTGACTTGGCTCAGAATGAAACTGGATCAAAATCGCTTCCCTTTGCTCATATTATTCTTATTTTCTGCTTTCCTACAATCACATACATATATGGCAAAGATTGTGGGATAGGTGGGTCAGACCTCACCCTTTTCATCTTTGATGATCATACGCAAACATGTGTATTCAAAAAGAAGAAAGAAAGACAGGGGCAGAGAAGAATTCGACCAAGTGAGGAGATCAGAGCAGTGACTAGGCTGGTAGATAATTGGCGTAACGTGGTAGCGAAAGGGGCTTGGTAACTGAGACTGACTCATAGGATTGCTACTAGACGTTATTGCCAATATCGACTAGCTAACCACGATGGTCGGTCTATCGTGGCAGTAAAGCAGGCCAAGCGAGCCTGGCACAACGACATTACGGCTAGACGACAGGACTATCATGAGATGCTAACCTCAACCCCTCTTGGTCGAACGAAAGAATAACCGAGGAATGGTTAAAGAGAATAAGGGAATAGACGAAAGGAGAGAAAAGCATGAAGAGAGGAGGAAGAAGAAGGAAGAGGAGATGCAGCCAACGTTGACAACTGTTTCAGATGAGAAGAGAGGAAGAGAACCAACTAGCGTTAAGTCTCGCCAACTGACAGAAGAAGAGAGGAAACACCAGTCGGCACTAGGTCTCACCAACTGAAAGAAGAGGAGAGAGAAGACCAACAGGCGTCGAGTCTCATCGACTGATAGCAGAAGAAAGAGAAGACTAACCGGCACCAGGCCTCGTTGACTGACAGAAGAAGAGAAAGAAGACCAATCAGCGTCAAGTCTCGCCGACTGATAGAATAAGAGAGAGAAGACCAACCAGTGCTTGGTCTCATCGACTGATAAAAGAAGAGAGAGAAGACCAACTGGTGTCAAGTCTCATCGACTGATAGAAGAGAGAGAGAAGACCAACCGGCACCAAGTCTCGCCGACTGATAGAAGAAGCGAGACAAAACCAATCAGCACCAAGTCTTGTTGACTGATAGAAGAAGAGAGAGAAAACCAACCAGTGTCAAGTCTTACCGACTAATAGAAAAGTGAGAGAAAACCAACCGGTGCTAGGTCTCATTGACTAAAAGAAGAGAGAGAGAAAACCAACTGTTGTTATGCCTTACCGACTAATAGAAGAGAGAGAGAGAAGATCAACCGACGTTAGGCCTTGCCGATTGATAGAAAAAGAGAGAGAAGGCCAACAGGCACTAGGCCTCGTTGATTGATAGAAGAGAGAGAAGGCCAACCTACCCCTAGGCTCGCTAATTGATAGAAGAAGAGAGAGAAAATCAATCATTGTTAGGCCTCATCGACTGGTAAAAGAAAAGAGAGAAAACCAACCGGTGCTTGGTCTCACCAACTGATGGAAGAAGAGAGAGAAGGCCAACTGACACTAGGCCTCACCAGTTGACAGAAGAAGATAGAGAGGACCAACCGGCGTTGGGCTTCGCCAGTTGACAGAAAAAGATAGAGAGGACCAACCAACGCTAGATCTCGTCAGTTGACAAAAGACGAGAGAGAGAGAGAGAAGAGAGAGAAGAAAGAGAGAGAAAGAGAGAGGAGAGAGAGAGAGAAGAGAGAGAAAGAGAGAAGAAAGAGAGAAGAGAGAGAAAGTTGCCTACCTGAAGGCTACCGACCTTTTTCTTCTCTCTCCTCTCTCTCTCTCCAAGACGTACTCACAGGCTCAAGTAAGAAATCGAAATTTTATTAAATCCTCCAAGCATCAACTGAAGGCCGAGCGGTTTGTTTACAATGAGGCAGTGCCTGTTTATATAGAATTGTGCCCAAACATGGGTGGATTGATCAAAATTAGACCTAATTACTGGAAATTGATATTTAATTGAATTAAAAGAAATTCTAAAAATGGGTGTAAAAGGATTGTTTTACCACTGCCTAACAATGTGTGGAATTTCAAAATAGTCCCTGCTGCTGCTCGAGATCTTGCGTGATCCTCCATGGCTGACCCGAGGGTGTTTTGATGCCCATTTAATCAAACGAATATTATTTCTTGTAGGGCTCGACATGGCGATCGTTTTGATACCAACTTCGAGCCAAGAACAAGTTTTTTAGCTATGATCACAAGACTTGAAATTTAGTTGAATCTTGGAAACTTCGAATCGATAGTTCGGTCGTTCCTTAATGTTTTTCTGTGATTTCTTCATCGTGGTGCACTAAGCATGCCGTCACGATCACATGGCAACAAACGGGATGCGATTTGGAGCCCGAACAAAAATTTCGAAACTTTTGAGTTTTGGCCGGAATCTAGAATCTGATGGCTGGAATTTTATTCACTTCGTCGGCTTCGTGCGTGAAATCTGGCTGTTCATCATGTACGGGGTTCGGACCAATGGTAGCCCTAGACCTTATGCACACAATGGAATTGGTTCATGTTGCTCCGTTGCGCGAGCGTCGTGATTTGGTTCATCGTGCAAGGCTTGTCACTGCTGAATTTTCTACAATTTCTTCACGGATCGGCAATTTCGCTCTGGCTTTTCTCCCTAGTCGAACATCGTCTCAAGGCGTGCCACATATTGAGTTGGTCGCCTTGATGAGACGAATACGCTCACCAAATTAAATTCGTTTCTTTTTTTTAGTGATAAGAGAAAGAAATAGCAAATACCGAATTACAAGCAAAGAAAAGAAAGAAAATAATCGTTTTTTGTTCTTGGTTTTTTTTTTTTTTGCAACGAAAATTTTCCTTTGGAAATGAAAAAGACCTTAAAAGTTTAATTAAATTTTTTTTTTTTTTATAAAGCTAGGTGCCTTAAAAGAAATTTTATTTTCCAAAACAATGGTTTTTAGGATTTTTCTTTTTAGTTAAAATGGCTAAAGTTTTTTTTTTTTGGAAACAAAGTGGTTAAAGAAAACAATTTTTAGCAAAAGAAATTTTTTTTGTTTAATTCTTAGGGAATTGGTAAATTACCAGAAAATAAATTTAAAAAAATGTAAAAATGTCTTAGAATGAAATTTTTATTTTTCAGGAAAATAATTTTTTCTTTTTTTTTTTATAAGAGGGTAAACAAATGGACCAAAAAGTTCTATCTCTAAAAACAAAGTGCTTTTTTCTTTTTAAAGCAAGAAAGGTAAATCCAAATTGCGCAAAGAAAATGTTACAGCAACAAGGATCTGTATTAGACGGTCGACCAAACCAGTATTAGACGGTCGACCAAACCATCAGGTTTTGAGCTCCCACAAAGCGTCTTTCTGATTTAATAACAATGCAATACTCCAATCACCTCGTGACCAATTGAATAAAAAAATGTGCCAAAAATAACCTTCAAATCAGTCCCTCTAAAAAAACCAACTCGAAATCCACCATTAGAGGACGAAATAGATATCGTTTAAGTATCAATATCACGTGCTAACAATATGGGGAAATATCACATGCTAATAATATGGGGGTCCATCAAGTTAGGGTATTGTAACAAAACGTCCTTCTTAATACAGGTTTCCAAAGCCGTGGGTTTGGAAACAGTGATGAACATGCACACCCGTCTACACCTTGACAGGAACAAACGTTCACATGAAGAAAAGCAAAGGTTGCAGAGAAAATGAAAGAAACTAGATTAAAGAGAGAAGAAGCAAACGTTTCTCCAAGGAAAAAGCTACTTTTTTTTCTTTTTTTTTCTTTTTTTTTCAAAACGTGGTCTTCAAAAGGAGATCTCAGGGCTTTGCTTTTTTCTTTTGTGCACGAATCTAGCTCGAAATGCCCCACGGTGAACGCCAAAACTGTTTACAGTACAAAATCGGAGAAATCTTCAGATGAATAACCCTCGAATCTGAACACCACAAATTGATTTTTTTAAATAAAGTGTGATAGAGAATATGGGGAAAATCTAATTCTGATATGAGGACAGTTCCGCCCGGAAACGAGCGGATTTGTTCTCAGATCAATGGTAGCGCATTGATCCAAATATGAAACACGAAATAAAAGCAATAAAAACTAATATAATCTAATTAAAATGAAATAAAGAATAAAAGAAATAATAAAATAGTTAGAAATGACACCAAATCAAGCCAAATGGCCCGGGACTCCCGAGCCTTAGAGGGCTCGCCTGTATCAGAACCGGTGTCCTCTTATTTTTCTCTCTTTCTCCAAGTATTGACCAAGCTTTAGCCTGGTTGAATGGGTTGGCTAAAGCTAAGGTTTTTCAGATCTCATGATCTCATTTTCTTTGGGCTCTCTCTCCGTCTTCTTTTTTTTAATCATTCTCTCTCTAGATTTCCTAGCCTCTCGCATCCCACTTCTCTCTCTTCTAACCTACACGTCCCACCCCAAAGACTTTCTCTCTCCCTCTCTCTCCCAAGTGGTACGATAGTATATTTTTCTTATAGGCCTAATGGGGATGTAGAATGAAAATTATGGGATTTGCTAGGTGTAGAATAGATAACTACTAAAGGCTGGGGATTTGCTAGGTGTGAAATAGATAACTACTAAAAGCTGAGGATTTGCTAGGTGTAGAATGGATACCTACTAAAACTATGGGATTTCCTAAGTGTGGTTCATAGGATAAGACCATGGACTATGGTGGTCTATGGTTTAGGGGGTCTACTGAAATAGTGTGGTCCTATAGGTTTTCTAAGGTTAGGAAAATCATGGACTTTACCAATTTTAAAAAATGGGGTGTCTACACGGATACGATTCTCTCTTCCATTCCTCCCTTGTCTTTTGCCTCACTAAGTCCATCCTTAGTCGCACATTCCCATAACTCTAACCTCACACTTTCTTAATCCTTTTCTTGTGTGTAGGTATCCTCTTCTATTTATTGCGTGCATGACTTAGGGTTTCTTAGAGTCGTTTTAAGAGTTTTAACTCTCATATTGCTACTCTAACTTCCACTCCATATAGTCAAGTTGAGTTGCGACAGATATAGATGCTCTTTCCCTCGCTCACTCGGGTGGGCATCCTGAGTTAGAGTTTTGACTCTTTTAACTTCTCTGATCACTAAGTCTCGTAACACTCGTGTGATAAAAAGATTCTATCACCTATCTTTCTTCATCCTCTATTTGTCAGGCAGCCCACTCAAATAGCCCATATGAGAGGAGTATTTTACTTGAATCTCCATAGCAATTTTTGAGATACAGAACCGAGGTGACGTGTTGAGTTCGAGGAGGGTCCGCATCCAAACCGTATTGTTGGACAGCCGAAGGGCTTCGTAATTGTTCTAATAGGGCGACTGCCAAGGCGTATCCTTGAACCCAAACGGCAAGGTAGGCGTCTAAACGCTTCTTTGTCGATTAAAATCTCTCTCATTGTTGGTTCCTATTCGCAATTAAAAGAGCACATGTGCACCATCAAAAGAAGCTTGTGGTCCCTTGAAGTTGTTCAAGAGAGGGTTCTCTCCTTCCGTCTCATGAGCAAGGAAGGACCAAGCCCCGACCAACTGACGACTCCATTGGGGATACGCCGCCCTATAGTTGGTACAGACCATTCTCGAACAAATAGTTCATTTCCTTCCTAATCTAAAATTGCAATGGAGTTCGATCACTCCTCTTTCATCCAAATTGGGGATTTCATCATCCCCATATTTGTGACTTCACCCATGGGAAGCAAAACGGTCAGTTTTGTTTCTCTCATGTGTTCCTCGAGTGGCCTGGCTTGCCCTACTACCCTAACTCAGGTTAGGGGAACTTTGGGAAAGGATACTCAAAGCCCTTATCCCCTCTCTACTAACATCAAAGGTATGTATGTTGATGTCAACTTCATTGGTGGGTCCTAAAACCACCTCCTTCCAATATGCACTATGTTACTGACAGACACTCTGCTAGTCTTATGCCTACAAGTGGTTCTGATGCCACTTCTTCTCTTCACTTGGACTACCATATCTGTGGGTAACCGCAAGGTTACCCCACCCTCACTCTACATGGGCACTACTAATACTAGTATGTTTCCACACACACTTCATGTTGGTGATTCCTTTGTCAGTTCATCTTGCTTGAGTGGCTCCAAAATCACTCCTCACATACTTACACACGTCATGGCCGATGGTTCAACCATTGCTGTGATAAAACGAGGCAAGCAGAAGCGTACCTCAATCACTTAACCTGCTTCGGGTCTCTTGAGACCTAGACCCATCACAAGTGGTCCTCGAACCACTAATGCATTGCATGCTAATCACTTAGATTGGGGCAGCCCAAAGGCTGCACCCAAATGAGCACACGACCTTCAAATCAATCAAAGGTCCCATAAAGATGGGCACATGCATGCTAATGGCACTAAAGCCACTCAAATTGCAAAGGTGAGTATTTCAAATACCAAGCCTTTCACTTCACTGGGGGTTGGATTACAAACCACCTCAAGCACTTCTGTGGACTCTACACACACATGCAGCTCCAATGATGCTACTGATAATAAGGGAAAAGGGAAATTGAATGCGTCTTTATCTACCATGAAGCCCATGACCACATGGTACTCGAAGAAGTTTTCTTCGAGCACCATCCTATCCACTCCTTCTTATGCACGAGCTAGCCCTCGAGGATGGACTCGGGGCAAGATGATTCCCTCCAAGATAACAAAAGCAGCATATCCTTTCTACAAGCAAACCCAAACATCCAAAGTCAACTCTAAGCTTCCTTATCCCAGAATATCATACATTATCCAAGTTGATCAACTTTGCCCTCATCTCTGTGGGATGAGCTAGTCGAGAAGGATGTCAAAGCCTGTTCAAATTTTTGTAGAACATCTATTGGAACTTGCGAATCAAACAAAGCAAAATTTGTTCTATCCGTTGCAAACCACGGAAGAGCCTGAGATGAATGTCATTGTTCGTTGCTGCATTGTAGTGATACAAGAAGATGAACAGTTCATTTGATTCATCGCCCCAAGGCCGTCATGGGTCAATCCGAATTGGATGATGGCCCAAGGCCTTCACGTGCCATGTATACCAGCAATGCGACCCCAAGGCCATCAAGAGCCAATATTCATCCTATCTTTGAGGCATTCCCAAGTTCAATAGGGGCAAGATGAGCCCTTGTTACTTGGACTGTCAGATGGTGGTGTGAAAACAGGATCACCCTTACTTCCGAGTCGCTCAGTTTTGACGAACAGGCTAACGTAATGGTGGTTGTTATACATCATTTTTTACGTACTTATATCCCTGGTGAAAATAAAGAGAGAGCTAGTGATGACATGGTCCTGCCTGTACCCAAGACACCACCAAATCAAGAGAACACTACAAAAATAAGCCTAAGACTAGGCAACCTTGGAAAGAGTACTGTCATGCTAAAAAGAGACTTTATAATTACATCCTTATGATAGGGGCTTCAAACTAGTACCCGACCACTGCCATTGCAACCAGAACGTCAAAAAAACCCCAGCGACCAAATTTGGGCTTAATAGGACCTCCCAATAATATTTTGGGCCCAAATTACCACAAAATGGGTAGTTGTACACTATTGTGGTCCAGCATCACCAAACCAGTCCCCAATCATAGAGGTTGTGTTCTTCACATCTCGGGATGACCTGCAGATGCCCACACAACGCTCATTTGAAGTCGGAACAAGCTCAAATTCAGATACAAGCTAGGTTTCGACGATCTAGTCATTTTGACATATGGCCCGCGTTGTGACATGACCCAAAATCAAAGTTTTTTCTAGTGAGAAACCTTGGAAATCAGGGTTTCTGAAGGGATAAAATTAAGTCCCTGAAAGATCCGATTTTGTGATCTGGGTATAAAGGGTTCGACTTTTGGCTTCCCATTAATTATTTGTAAGTTTATTTATAGTTATTTAATATTTTGTGCTATGGAGGGATTGAGCATCGCATGTATGAAACATATTTGGTTTTATGCTTATATATCCTATGCTTTAATGTCAGTGATGAATTATTGGCCATAGACCACGCAAATTGAATTCATACTTGACTCACAATGATCAAGTCAATTACACATTTGTAATCTTATATTTTTTATGAAGATGGGGATTGGTCTTGAAGTGTTTGATGTAATTCATAAGTGATGAGAAATTTGAATATGTATCTTAAATAGTGTAATATACACTAGGACTTTAGTATTTGAGCATTGTCTTATGTTTGGTTATATTTCGCGCTTGGGGTTTATAAAGGGATCAATTAGAGTTGTAATATTTATTTTTAAAAGTAAGTGTAAAGCCAGAATTAGTGCCTGTAACTTATGTTCATTTGTCAATTTATATGAGGAATGTATGTACTTTCAAAACTTCTTTGTTTCACAACAACAAAAATGAAAATTGAGTCACAAGAACTTTGGCCTTTAACACCAATAAAAGAAATGCCCATGTAAGCATTCAAAAGATGAACTCAAGTGATTTTGTTCCAAATGTCACACTTCTCACTCCTCTCGAAGCGTGACGTTTTGTGGGGCAAGTTGTTGTCGTGTATTTTTTACCCACTTTTTTACCATGCGCCTAAAAGATGAGGCAGTTGCAATTATGCCCCCAAAACATGTGTGAGAATGGCACTTGACATCCCAAAGTCTATTCCCAAATTTTGCCCCAACCAAACAAAGGCACGAGGGAACAGGATGAAGATTCGGTTCGGAGTGCTATGCTCTAACGTGTACAAGTTACACCATAGTTAAAACACCATAAGGGTGATCTCGAATGGTCACCAGACCACCGCAGATGGCTTCAAAAGGCCTAAAAACCCTTAAACAGTGAGTTACAACTCAAATTGACCTTTTTACATCCTACTTTCCTAAAATGGGTAGGACGTTTACTATTCAGGTGCGGGTAACCAAACAGTTACCAAAAATAATAAAATATGATGCACTCACCGAAAAACGAGATAGTTTACCGCAAGGCAGATCGAGCTTAAACTTTATTATGTTCTTCTCCTCGACAAGAGAGATTTTAAAATATGCCATGTGCGAAGCCAATCACCTAGTCAAGAGAAATCTTAGAGAGAAAGGTACCTGAACAGTGCTTTATGCATATTTATGTGTGCAAGATGTTCTCACTCCAAAGGACATAACTCGAATCCCCGAAGACAGTTGACCCTAAAAACAGAGGCATTTCGACTATGACTCAAATGGCTTTGATTTGAGGTAAAATATACCCAAGATGAGGATCGAGAAGGCATCTAACCAAGGCTCGCAAAAAGGTACACTTTTTAGGTCATCAAAAAATCACTTTTCGACAACTCCTAGAAGTCACAAAATGGTCATTCGGAGCCAAATCGTGTGATCTTCGATGAAAAACGATCATAGTGACTTCCCCTCTAATTTACTAACAAAAAGAAACCAAAGAAGTGACATTTTGAGCTAGATCAAGTAAGGAAAAAGTGCAAGTTCGCATGGTTGGCCAGAAAATAGACAATTTTCAAGAACATGAGTAAAACACCATGACATCATGCAAATCATATATCAAAATGATCATCTAGGGATGATGGACAATCGATGTTTTCATGATGATAGATTTTCAGAAACGTCGTTGAAAACGATTGAAAGAAGCCCCCTAATCACGTGAATGGGAAGAAGCCTCTTTTAGGGGATTTGGATGTCATTTAGATACACTTTTAGATATTTGGTCATTTTCCTTCAATTTCAAGATTTCACTGCTATTCATATTAATTCCATTTTTAAGCAATTCTCGTGGGTTTTGAGTGTACGCCCATGTTCAAGGGGTAACTCTAAATAAACCCATGCATTGGAAGTTGTAAAAAGGTTGGTGAGAAATGAATTAGAAAGAGTAGGAGCACGAGTCTTCTTTGAGCTTCATAGAAAATCTTTTACCCTTGAGTGAGGAGAAAGAAAACTTTGCACTCAAGAGAACTACCCCTCTCTACCATACTCTTTAAGTGGACTACACCCCATCCTACATCCTACACCTCCACCCTACATCCATATTCTATATTCCCATACTCCCTACACCCATCTTTTTCTTTTTCCTTCTCTTTCTCTCTCCTCTCTCTCTCTCTCCCTCCTCTCATTGGCACCAAGCTGCCAGACAGACTCTCTCTCTCTCTCTCTCTGATGGCTAGGCCGCCAGTCTCTCTTCCACTCTCTCTTTTTCTTTCTCTCGCTCTATCTCCCCCTTTCTCTCAACTCCTCTATACTCCGTCATCTCTTTCTCAATTATTCTCTCAACTCTTCTTCAGTCTCTCATCTCTCTCTCAACTATTCCCTCATCTCTCATTTCTCCTTCTCACCTCTCATCTCTATCAATCATACACCAGTTCACTTAGCCCCTACTCTCTTAGGAGACTTGCTCTTAGTTTAAAAGTCAAGGGACGACCTAGTGATCATCCTTAACTCGTCTAGTAGCTAGTATTTTTTTCCTGTCTCTGGTATTGCCTCCTAGGGGAGGTGACGTCGGAAGGTTCACAGATTTTATTGAGTGGTTCCACGATCCCTTATCTCATCTTCCTACTTAGCCCCCACTCTCTAAGGAGACTTTCTCTTGGGTTAAATGTCAGGGTAAGACCCGGTGATCACCCTTGACTAATCTCCTATACTTCGGCTTAGTGTGTTGTAAGTCATTTTTGACATACCTACATCCCTGATGTAAATAAAGAGAGAGCCAATGACAACCTAGTCTTGCTGGTACCCAAGACACCATTAGACTAAAAGAACACTACAGAATAAGCCCAACACTAGGCAACCTTGGAAAAAGTACCATCACGCCACAAAGAGACCTTACAAATACAACCCTGAGCTAGGGGCTTCAAAACGTACCATACAACCTCCAATGCATCCAAAACATCGAAAAATCCCTAGGGACCTAATTTGGCCTCAATCGGACCTCCCAAGAACATTCTAAGCCTAAAATACCTCGAATGGGTAAAGTCATACACTATTTATGTGGCGCCGCACCAAAACCAGTCCCCAATCATGGAGGTCGTGATTGTCACCTCTCATGATGACCTGCAAACACCCACACATTGCTCAATTGAAGTCGGAGCAAGCTCAAATTTAGACACAAGATAGGTCCTGACAACCCATTCATTTTGACATATGGCATGCGTTGTGACATGACTCAGAATCAAAGTTTTTTTAAAGAAAAGATGAGCCCAAAACCATGGAAATCAGATCTTTTTGAAGAAAAGACATCTCGAACTTTGTGAAGCAATAAAACTCAAGATCTGTACATCGGATCATCGTAAAGACAGGTCCGATGAGACCGTATCATGAAAGGCTACAAACTGGTATAACTGTTGCATTCAATCTCAAGTTGGATAATTCGTAAATTCCAAGGATAAAGAAAATAAGATTCTCCCGATTGTCGAAATCCCTTTTTCCGACGATCTCTCGAAATCAGAAAGTACTTCAAGCAAGAACCAAAACGTATAAAAATTGGCTCAAATCGATTGTGGAAGTCTCCTCTTTAAATTTGTAATCAAAATAAAAGACCCGAAACACCATAGATCACGTTGCAATGATGGCCAAGGGTTCACGATCTGGCCCGGTTTCCACTGCCCAGGAAAAAGTTCATCTCAAGATCATAGAAAAACATAAAACTCTTCATAATCAAACAAGCATCAAGACTATGATGATCGATCATCTCAAACACCATCATCACCATCCGAAAAAGCTTCCATGATGTGGCAATGGCAAAAGGCCTCTCTGAGAGGGATGATTTCATCATTAGCACGAAAGGTTTAAGGGTTATTTTGGTCTTTATTACCAAATTCGGGATTTTATTATAATTTCTTTTAATTGTAATTAGGTTAGTTTTGAGCATCCACTCCTGTTTTGTGGATCCTCTATAAATATAAGCCTAGGACAATTGTGAAAAGGTCGGATCATTCATTAATGAAATAGAGGCATTAAACTTGTTTCTACTTGTCTTTTGCTCCTAACTCTTGGATCTAGCGCCAAAGAGAGAGAAATCTTTTCAGAGAGAGAAACTACCCTTAGCCCTTGCTAGCCGCGCAGCTCCATTCCCTCTCTCCCTCTTCTTTCTTTCTTCTCTCTCTTCACTTGTTACTTGCCCCACGCAGTAACCCGTGCTAGCGGAGAACGCACGGCCTTGTTTCTCCCCCTCGTATCTCTAGCGTAGACGCAGCAAGCCTGCGGTATCGTATAGCGCCTGCTAACCGATATGCGCTCGACCTAATACCTTTCAGAGTCAACACACAAATTTCAAACCCTCAGATTTGAGTTGAGTTGTGAAAGACGCATACGCTTTCTCCCTCAGTCACTCGGGAGGAGTCTTCTTGAGCCAACAAGTCAAGAGAGTTCTAATCCTTCGATTGCTCTGATCACCTGAGCATATAGCGTTCACGCGAAGAGGGGAATCCTTATCACCTTTCTCCCTTATCCATTCTTTTTGTCAGCCAGCCCTCGTTCGAGAGAGCCACTATAGAGGAGCACAACCCAGTCCATATTGAAGTTTTCAGCACAAGAGAACGAAGCAATGAGTTGAAAAGCCTGAGGAGAGTCTGCGTCCAAACCGCACTAGTAGACAACCGGAGGGCTTCATAATTGATCTAAGAGGACAAACTGCCTGGATGTGTCCCGAACCCCAAAATGATGAGGTAAGCGCCTAAATGCACCCCTATCATAAAATATATGTCTTTGTTGGTTCCTATCTGCACGTAGGAGAGCACGCGTGCAATGTACGCAGACCCTCCATAATTGTTTGAGAGAGGATTTTTCATGCTATCCGTGCAAAGAAAAATCAAGTCCGACCATAGTGCCTAGTACTTTTTTCCCTTGTTTGGTACTGCCTCCTAAGGAAGGTGACACCGAAAGGCGCGTGGATTTTATTAAGTTCCAACATAGCTTATAATCCATCCAACCTAGACTCATTCCTTGCTCTCAACCAAGCCTATCTTACCAAACCTTGACCCACCTAGTCTCCTACCTTAACCTCAAAACATCCAACCTAGACTCATCCCTAACCCAACGTAGCATCATTCTAACCAAGCACATACCTTTCAATGCCTAAGAGACGAGCCTAAAGGATCATGTGACCTGAACAATCTAAGTGCACACAGTCTAGTGAAAGCCGAGAAGGTGTTGACTCCAAACCAAGATGAACCAAGGCTGGGGGGACTTTGTGAGGGCGCTCTAAGTCGCCGAGATCTAAGAGGGCAAGCTTGCACTGGTGCATCCCCACCATCACATGGTAAACCCTACCTCAAATCTTTCTTTAATTGGTTCGAACCGCACATACACGCACACACTCTAAGGGGCCTCGACACACATTTTCTCTCTCTTTCCCAAAGCACAAAAAGGAGGAACTTCTGGTTTTAAGAAAGGGTTTTTGCTTTGCACCAAAAACCACGTCGACCAGAGATACCCTCATGTTGAGAGTCTAACACCTAGAAATGACCAATAGGGACCCAAACTTTCCTGACTATCAAATTTGGATGGGCATTACACAGGAAACGTGCACCCCTTCGCCACGAATTACAGGGTTGCCGTTTTCAGTGAGGCTAAACAAGAAAAACTAAAGAACTCGTCACTAGCAAAACTACCCTTAGCAGAAGAATTCTTAGCATTACGATACAAGCCTCGAGGTTACATAAAAAAAAGTTTTAAAAAAAATATAATTTTTTTTTTGACAATGAAAAAAAAAAAATATATATATATATATATATATATGAATCATCTACAAAACGCCTATAGGTGAAGTTCTACACTTCATCATCGTCCGAAGTTCATCATACGGTCACAGTTGTTCGGTAGTATTAGAATTTTTATAATTATTGTACTAATCCGATTTATCTAAAATTTTGGACGTGTGTACATATGACCAAGTCGCACCAAAATAAAATATTTTAAAAAATAATAGACATAAAATAAAATGAAAAAATTACCCCTAAAACTTTATAGGGGTATTTTGTGTAAGTTTTATCATTCAAATTATTTGTTTTATATTTTATTCATGTGTATTTCACTGTGACGCACACACCTACAAAATTTCAAATCATTATGATTTGTAAAAACAATATTAAAATTCAAATACTATCAGACATTTTTTATCGTATGATAAACTTTGAACAGTGATAAAGCCGTAGGTGAAGGACTGTAGAACTTCACCTATAGACATTTTGTAGCATTTTTCATATATGTATATAAGGTGTGGTTTCTATAAGGTTGCAACCTTAACAATCCAATTAAGGCGTACCTCCAAATTTTATCATAACATTTAATTTTGATGTAAAAAATTATTAGGATTATCTCAAAATCTATTTTCATATCTAATTATAAAATTTTAAACTCCAAAAATGGTTAAAATCAAGTAGATCTATAAACATATGAAAATATTGAAAATAGACCGTCTAGATAATGCGGTGCAAGATGCATTATTTGTAGGACTCAAAATCTTGAGATGATAAATTCGAGGGCTTTTCAATATTAAAACCACTTTTCCGATAGATTCTTGGGGTGCATATGTAATTCTACATTTTAAAGTTGCAACTTTATATAAACTTTTTCCATATATATATATATATATAGCAAAAATCTCATACAACGGTTGTATCATAATATAATGCAACAACACTTCTAGAAAATTATGTTTGTGATATTTGTATGACCCCAAATTTTGCACACATACTCTCTTCATCTCAATAATCAATCTCAAAAAAAAAAAAATCAATTTGAACCCTAGATATGGTCAAAATGAGTCCCCTCCAAAAATGAATCTAGACCATTCATTTTGTGAAT
>NW_006499776.1:3116980-3174783 GCF_000471905.2 Amborella trichopoda
CTACTACTACTACTACTACTACTCTACTCTCTCTACTACTACTACTACTCTACTACTCTACTACTACTACTACTCTCTCTACTCTCTCTCTCTCTCTCTCTCTCTCTCTCTCTCTCTCTCTCTCTCTCTCTCTCTCTCTCTCTCTCTCTCTCTCTCTCTCTCTCTCTCTCTCTCTCTCTCTCTCTCTCTCTCATTCATTTGGAGGTCCAAGCTAGAAACCCCCAAAAAAAACTTCCTTGAATCTCCATTGAAGCCAATCAGTAAAAAGCTCAAGTATTGTGTATTTTTTGGATTTGGGGTTCGATGGAGCTGATTAAGCTGAAATTTTTAACACTTAAGCTTATTAGATCTGTATTTTTGGGTTTTTGCTTTGAAAACCCTATGATGGGTTCTAGGTCTGATACATTCAAATTGCAAGCATCTCACAGTGATTATTGCGTGTTTTATTTTCTCCCACTAGTATGTATTAGATGTGAAATTGGGTAGACCTTGGGTGGCAGGCTTGCGCAATCTGGAGAGTATAAATTTGTCATTTACTCAAATTGCTGATAGTGGTTTGAGAAGGCTCTCTGGTATTCTTGAGCTCTAAAAGGGGGGAATGCTCTTTAAGCTCATCAATGTCGATTTTGTGGTTTTTTGAGCTGAAAAAGAAACCACGACCCAAAAAATCCAAAAGTGAGAATTTATTTGAAAAAACCAATGTTTTATACATGAATTAAAATATTTATTTTCTTTTGAATATATAGATAATGAAGAACCAAGAAAAGCCCTCTCTCGGTCACTGTCACAGAGGTACGACTAGTTTAAATTTGTCTTAGAACTGTATTTTTGAGGTGTTTTGGTTTGAAAACCCTGTGATGGGTTTGTTTTTATGGGTTATTGGAGATGAGATAATCTTCTGATTAATTTGATGACATTATTGGTCTGTAAAATTGTATTAGATCTGTATTTTTTGGTTTTTTGCTTTGAAATCCCTGTGATTGGTTTGTTTTTCTGTGATTGGGTTATTGGACTTGAGATAATCTTCTGATTAATTTTCTGATTATTTTGATGGCACTCTTGGTCTGTTATAGAAGATAAATTGATAGATTTTTTCTGGTAGATCATTCAAGCATATTAGAATTTGGAGTTGGGTCCAGTTCCACAAGTTTTTCAGCTGCATATTTTGCAAAATGCATAACCCTTTATTCTTGAAGAATAAAACAGGGCTTTCCAAACCAGTTCATCTGGTTCAATGGAATATCTCCATGAATGAATTAGGGATCTCCAAACCAGTTTATCTGGTTCAAATGGAATATCTCCATGAATGAATTAGGACTCTCCAAACCAGTTCATCTGGTTCAATAATCCGAAATTTTATGGAAGCAAATGGGGGACTGGAGCAGTTCCCTGAAATTCCCCAAGAACTCAAGAGTCTAGTTCCTTATTCTACTTACATTGAACTTGCAAGTCTGTTGAAGTATATGTTTTTGAACTGGGGAATTATTATAGCTGCTCAGGTATGGTTAATAAAACCATAATCAGATGGACTTAAGTATTTTTCCTCTACGAGCACCAATCTAGAGGGAATAATTGAAGAGTTGAGTTTTACTATTTGTTGTTCTGTCTACTTGAACTTATAAATCTTTTAAAGAATCTTATTTTGATTTCTGGAATAATTGTGGCTACAAAGTTATGGTTACTGAAACAATAATAAGATGGACTTGAATACTTTTCCCTACCAGGTCCTTCTACTTGGAGAATCCCAATCATTCTATAGTTCATATGTTCTGGATAATTGATACCTCACTGTTCTAAAAAGGTTTCTAGCATGTTCTAGTAAAAATTAAAAGCAAGCCTTTATGCTGATTTGGTTCATAATGTTGTGCAACCTTTCGGTGCTTGAATTTTCACTCCAAAAGAAATCTGCTTGCAATAAGGGAAATAATGGTCGTTGCACCCAAGTCAATGGATTCAAAAAATGAAGCAATGGTTGTAAATAATTTCGAGTTGGAGTTGATAGTGAGTGGGGTGAGTAAATTGTGTAAATTGTTATTGTTTGCTTTCAAGCATATTTGATTTGAATAGGCTTATTTGTGTAATCTGCAATGATTGACCAGTGAAGTGCTCATTCATTAGCCAGAAACTCGAAGTACCAATTTCAAACAGACACCAACCATAGAGACTACAATTGAACATGATTATAGCCGTCAGTGAAATTTTCTTCTTTTTTCTTTTCCTCTTATGACAGTGCAATTGAAAAGGATTACATACTCCAAATCGATGAAAGTAAACTGGTTTACATACTATCTAGTCATATCAAACACTTTTCAACAAAAGTAATACAAACATAAACGCATTCGCTACACACAAGAAAACTAAAAAACGTTGCATGTACTCTAAAGTATCAATAATTTGTTGTTGAATGACCATCGGTTTAGGCTCGACCATAATACGTCTGAAGATTTCTACTAGATGATGTAGAGGCTCAGCTTCTAAAGTACTCATTAAGGTATTTGAAAGCACTTTCCAAAGTATTTCAAAGGCACTCCAAGGCTTCATTAGTTATCCATAAAAAGCTCCCAATGATTCTTGGGCAAAGACAAATGGTTTTTAAAATGATCCAAGCATGAGCTTGGAGTTGATGTTTAAAGTTACAAGCTGCTTAAATCTGTGCCCAACAAATGAATTCCATTCCTCCATCTTGAACACTTACAAGCAACTGAGTAAAAGCTCGACTTGTCCTTTGTTTTTGTATGCTTTTGTGCGCCAAAGAGAAAGGCATAGGCAGGGGAGGCGTTTGACACAACAAAAAGGCTTTCTGTATAAGTGCTTCATAATTATGTATTTAGTACAAACAATAAATGACCAGCCCCTGCAATCACCCCTCCATTACCAAGAAAAAGAAAAAAGAAGAAGAAAGAGAAAAAACAGTACTAAAAAGTGAACTGATATACCAAGTCCAACCATGTTCACTGGCTCCATACTTTCTCAGCTAACAACTCCAAGAAAAGGAGCCCAAATAGTCGTATCATCGAACATTTGAGCCTTCATATCGACCAATTCATCTTCCTTGCGCTAAAAACTACATTATTGTCCCCTTCTCAACAACCTCCATGCAAACGCATGCATGAATACATAAATCACTCATTGCCTGAATAGTCCTTTTTCAGCAATCAAGATCTTAATTGTTAAAAGTTTTGCCTGGAATGAAAAATATTATCAATGTTAAACATCAAGAATGATAAGATAAGAAAGGAATAAAAAGAACTAAATTAAAATTAAATCAATATTGGATTTTACCAACTCGAATTTTCAAAATTACCTGATCTCATGCGGTTATGAAGATCCACTATTGACCCTGCGTAACAACAAAATCTAATATTATATATAAGCTGATTTTCCGACCAATGAAATCCTGAAAGAGCAACCCATATCTGGTCACAAGCAACATACAACATGCACATCCATCCATATATACAATAAGTACATAAAATATTTCACACAGATGCTTAATACGTAATGCTTCTTACCCTCAATGCTCATGTCCCACGCTCTTATGAGACAAAATCTTATTGCGGACTTCGAAATAACCCTGTAGTAAGAAAAGAAAATCCAATATTAACATTTCATAATGCATTCACAATGAGTACTATCATATGTAAATTCTAATAGATATAGATTGAAAAGATTATACAATGAAAATTCAAAGGAATCTAAAGGGATGGATTACTACTTTTCACGAATGAATGGTGGACAATTTCTTCTGTCATGTTCAGTGCTCTGGCAAACTACACATTTTCTAGACTTTTCCATTGGCTTCCATTCCTCTAATCAAGCTTTTTTTCTTGCATTTGTTGATCGTCCATTTGCCCGTGCTCGTAGAGGATCAAGGACATTTTGGCAGTTGTAACTTCCATTTGGTGTGTCAGTAGATCTAGAAGCTCTCCTCTCATCATTGACATGGGTCATGGTATCAACCTGTGAACCTCGCTTACAAACGAATTTACCATCAATCTCTATGATATCATTGTGTATTAAAGATAATACAAAATCATGAACCTCCACACTTTCTGACGCACGCTCAGCGATGTATCAAACAGCCTGCAAGACATTGTTATATCGAATGGAGCGTGGTAGTGCAGATGGATCATGAAATTGTTTGCCACTTTCATCAATAAAACACCCCCTCTTTATGTCCTTTGACCAACGCCTCATTAAGTATAAGGGATTTCAAAAATATTTTTCATCATAAAAATCTTCAACACGTACCTGCAAAGAAGGCCCATCCTCTCCTGCAAAGAAGGCCCATCCTCTCATATAAGTGACAATTGCAAGAAGCCCTCTTCTCATGGGGATTGAATTCCACCAAGTATGATCTAGATTTGGTTCGCATATCTGCCACCTTAAAAGTGGCAAGCTGTCCATTTTCATCAACTCACTCACTCATAAAATTCATACAATTGGCAACCTCTTCCACAAATATCTTCAAAATCTTTTGAGTATAGATTTTTGATGCCTGTGACTCAAATAAAGAAGTTGTTCTTAAGATTGGAGTAGTTGTAATGTCTTTTAAGTTGTTTTTCTTTTCTTTTCATACCTTCTTATCTTGCACCTTGACACATATTTCCAATAATGTGCGTAGGCTTGTTTTGGATGTCAAGTACATCTTGAAATGCTTATTCATCCATTCACTTCTTTGGGTAGAAGTCATACCCGTTGTGACTTGCCAGTCAAGTATGCATCCACCCATTACATGCAACAACCATAAAGTCTATTTAGCCATTCATTGCTTTCCAACTCATAGTTCTCAATCATTAATTTCCTTCCCAATTCAAATTCTTCTATTGTTGGGCTAGTTATACAACCCCTGAAGGTATCTGAAAAAGAAGAATGCATGAGCAAGACGTGACATATATATGCTACTTACAGTAACGATGCTCACTCTGGTAAAAAACTTGTCTCACTGCGGCTGTAATTGCATGGTCTTGATCGGTGAGAATAACACCCAATTGTTGTCCACCTATTGCTTCTAACCAATTTTCAAATACCCAAACAAATGATTCTACCTTCTCATCACATATGAGTACAAAGCCAAAGAATGTTGTATTGAAATTGCGATTTACACCAAGTATGGGTGCAAAGGACATACTAAAAGAGTTTGTTTTGTATGTGGTATCAAATGTAATCACATCAGAGAAGCATTGATCAAAAACTTTACATTCGCATCTACCAAGAAGATGCTGAGAATGTGATCGTCTTCCTCTAATTTCAATCTATAGAAAAAAGATGGATTTGATTCTTTCATTTTATAGAGCCATTGCATAATTAGACTACCATCTTCTCCTCTTAGTTTTCTTTTAGTACTAGTAATTTCATTTTCGATGTCCTTTTGTGTACATGTGACATTCTCAATCCCTCCAACTTTCTCAATGAAAATGTCATGAATATGTCTTGGCTTAACCATTGTCGAACTCATTGAATTTAGCAGCAACTTTGTACCACTAGACAATGTTCGGTGGCAGCAAATTAGACTAGCTTTTCTTGGACTGACTAGATCGTGATTGTGATCATCAATAAACCTAGTCACAACCCATTCATTGTCCGCATTTCTAGTGATTCCCAGCTTAGTCTTACACCCACACCTTGATTTAGGAAGTTCCTTTTCACTTACATGATCTTTTACTTTGCGAAATCCTTCCTTAGAGCAAATAATTTCCCTATGAATCCTTTCACCTTTTTTATTATGGGTAGTGCCCTTACGGATACCAAAACCTTTGGCTAATGCATAAGCCTTATAGTAATCCATTGCATCTTCCTCTGAAGAAAACTTCATTTCTACATGGGGTACATTTGTTTCTAAGACTTTGGTTGAGGAGTCAAGTTCTCCATCCTGCATTTCTGTGAATTTTCTAGGATGGGTTGCAAGATAAGGAACCTGCTCCATGAGCTCATTGGTGTCACCTATGTTGTCTACAATTGCGCAGGTGGGAGATGACACACAACCTGAAACGGTGTGATCCATCTAAATTTTTCAACGGATCCTACATAAAAAGACAAACTATATAAATATATGTATTCAAACATTTCTATAGACATAACAACACTCTTAGTAGACCAGATAGCCCATTTGTTACATACATTATGCAAATTTAACATTTAACATGATAAACAATCCATAGTTATATACACATGATAAACATCTCAATACACAAAAAAGGCATGCTAAAAATGAGTCATGGGATTTGGTCATGCTAAAAATGAGTCAAACTTGTAGATTGCAAGAGACAGATGTAATAGCCTAGTGCATATGTGACTCTTTGTTGCATGCTAAAAATGAGTCACGGAATTTTTTCTTATATTCAGATCCATAACAGCCTTTAAAATATCAATTTAATCAGATAATGATCTAACAATGCTTAGGGCAATATAATGCTCAATCAAAAAATCCCATGCCATGGTAACAAGAAAACATATCAGTGAAGGAGAACCACATGTACCATAATTCAACAACAAAAAGAAAAGAAAAGAAAATAAAATAGAAATACCATTGACTGTTCCTAGGAAACCATTGCAGTTAGAGTCCTCTATGAAAAGTTTCAGTTTGGTTCCTCCAAGAATTTTGCTATTTGCATTGATGTCATCAACTGCTGTCTCAACTGCAACCTTTGCAACTCTTCCAATGGTGGAGTTCAAAGTAAAAACAGCCCCAATTGTCACAGATGGTGGCCTTAGGCATTCACCATAACCCCAAAAATATAAAGCCCAAACCAGCAACAAAACAAATTGTGAAGATCCCATAATAGAGGCTCACAATTAATAAAAGACCCAATTCTTGATCTCAACCTTGATAGTTGAATCTCCACCCAAATTTTCAAAAGTCAAAACTTATGCCTGATCACAACCCAACTTTCTTAATCTAAGATGAACGTAAATACATATGAAAATTCCATCAATCCTCCATTTTAGTGGCCACCTCCATCAAGTATGTAAACCATCGCTAATAACAAAATATAATTAAATTTGTTCCCCTGAATTATATGTAAAGTTATATAAGACTTAGAGAGAACCGGGCGGTTTTTCTATCAATGAAATCAGAAAAATTATTCCCTCTCCTCTTCTTCTGATTCCCCTCGCCCTCTTTCCCCTCAATTTGTGCCACAATTGGCTATGAGAAATTCATAACCCCCATCAAGGACGACGAAGAACGCCAAAAAACCTCTAAAACCCTTGTTGATGGCCATGACAGTGAGCCAGAGACGAAGCTCTTCGATGATTCTTAACAGTTTTTTCAGCGACTTTTGACAGATGAAGATGAAATAGGCCTCTTAAATGGATTCTGTGAATATTCTAAAAAAGGAACAGGTAGTTTTCATGATCTAGCCGCTTTTTACGACCTGATCAAAAGCTCTGTGCAACTTGATTTCATTCCTCTCTCCCTCACTCAAAACTCGATTTCATTCCTCTCGCTCTCACTCAAAAGGAAATGGCAAATTGGAGAGTGAACATCTCTATCGCTTTCTTTGCAATGGGAGGGTGAACATCGACAATGCTTGCTAGAGGACAGAGGCGCGTGTGGGGGAGAGAGAAGAGGTTTTTTGTGGAGGCGTGGCCCATGGGCGACCACATGCGGGGCACGTGGTGAAAAGCATAGTTCCCCTTCTCTCTTTCCTCTTTGTAAATTTTTTATATAAGGGTAAGTCCCTAATTACTTAGATTAAGGCGTTACTCAAAATTTCACTTTTGATGCTCAAAAATGGATCATGTTGATCTCAAAACGTATGGACATGACACAAAATGATTTTCAAGTTTTTTTATAATTGTCAATTTTTAATATTTTAATGTGTTCATAGAACTGCTCGATTTACACTATTTTTGAAGTTTTAAATTTTATAATTAGATATGAAAAAGAAAACTTCAAGCCATCCCAAATATTTTCAATACTGAAACAATTCTTCGATACTATTTGAAGGTGCGTTTTACTTTGATTGTTTAAAGTTTTACTTTGATTGTTTGGGCCTCAACGTTATACAAACCACATATTTAATTTTTTAGGTTTTTTTTCTTCTCTTTTTATTTTTTGAAATTTGTTTTTACTTAGATAAGTTACTTGTATTCGCCTTAATATATCGGCTCGTGTTAAGGCCAAATCATTGGCCCAAGCCGTATTTTAAAACATTATTTGAGGGATAAAAAGAGTTGGAGATAACTATTAACCTATGTAATAGAAGAATATACAGCACAACGAGAGATGAGAGGGTCACACACAAGACTCCACTTAAGATAACAAAGAGAGAGAGAGAGAGGGGATATATCTACTAACATTTTTTCTTTTTAAAGTGTACACTACTTACTAGCTCAAAATCCCCACTAACCTAAGTCCCTCAGCTCATAATCCATGACATCACCACTACTCCGAAGCATCCCATCCACAATATGCACAAAATGCACATAAGTTGGGTTTGAGGCAACATATTGACGGTGCTCAAATCGATGACAGTATCTAAAGGTGTAAGCACAACCAGCAACCGAATAGTAGGGTTTAAATATAAGGCGAGGGAGATGAGGGTGGAAAGAGAAACCATAAAGAGAGACAGCCAAAGGAACCAAGACAAGTTGACAGGGGAAACAGTCCCTAAAACCTCCTCTAGGACACTGCCAAAGGCTAGAACTAAGGAGATCTTACTCCTACAAGGAGCACAATGTCCATAACAAGGATCAAACTAGCCCACCCCAACTTCAGGATTAACTTTCATTGGCCGGTATTTTCAGGCCCAAGAGGAAAAATTAAAATCTCAAAAATACCCATCACAAAGTCCCAAATCCTAGAGGAATGGATAACCTCATCCTAGGCGTCAACCTTCCTGGAGGAGATCCAAATCAAGGGACACCCTAAGGACGTTCTCTCGAAAAAAGAAAAAGAAGTTGTGAAGAGACTAAGAGAGGGGTGAGGCTAAGGGAGAGAAGCCGAGAAAGAAAATGAAATAAAGAAGAAAACATGAGGCAGAGAAAAGCAAGCTCGGAGACAAGATATAGAAAAAAGCTACCCGAAGAAAATCTAAGAAAAATGTTAGAAAGACGATCTAGTAAGAAAACCTAAGAACATATGTAAGAGAGTGAAAGGGCGGGAGAGAAAGGGAAAATAGGAGAAAGTGTACCTAAAAACCAAATCTAGAAAGGAGAAAACAAAATAGAACGAAGAAAATAGAGGAGGTAGATACAAAAAGAAAGACAAACCAATAGAATGGGAGACGAGGAGAAATGCACACTGTGAGAGATAACAATAGAATGGGAGAGGAGGAGAAATGCACACTGTGAGAGATGAAAGGTTATTGATGCAGATCAAAATTTGGATGCTATAAATTTTTAATTTTATTTTTGTTAGTTTTATTTACTAAGTTTAATTATTAAAAATATGACTTTTTTGGGTTATTTGATAAAATCCGTATATTTTTTTGAAGTTAAGTCTTTTGCTTTTAAAGGGTATGAATAAGTTGATATCTTTTTGTTAAAATGTTTTTGTGGATGAGGTCTGTTCCTCCTTATGGACAAAGCAGATAGAGATAGTGATTTATTATGGGTCAACATTAGAATGAGTAGTATTAGCAAGTCTGTCCTTTTTATTGAATATTAGATAGAGTTGAAGATCTTTTTAGTAAGTATGGTTTATTAGGAAATAAAGAAAACTTTAGAGAGAAGGAAGATTTTTATTAAGGACGTGAGATATGAATGGGAGAAAGAAATGATCCCTTCCTTTTTGGTAGGGAAAAAGAATGATGTTTTTTTTTATATGGGTAGTTGTTGGTACGTGGGAAATAAAAAAGTTTGGTTAATGACAGTAAGAGTTGAGTGACATTCTTTTTATTAATTATCTTCTTTTAGTAGTTATTTTTTAGGTTGCGAATGTAAACTCATATAAAAAGAGCATGTGATTTGTAAGAGGGAAGATTTGAATTTTATGAATGAAAAAAAATAGATATTTGAGATCGTCTAGAGTAAGAGAGAGAGAGAGCGCCCTTTGTGTGTGTTTTTCTTCTCCTTTGTTTATGGGCCCGTGCTGGAATACTTGTATCCTCGCGTTTTGTTCTTTCTTTTTATGATTTCCTTCAAGGTTTTATTTCTCTCCCTTGAAAGCGGTTATTTTTGCTGGTGTTGTTTGCCAGTAAATTTTATAATGCGTCAGGTAATATCAAAGCATAGTCGATTAATATGGATCATGGTGTTCGTCGATTGGCTTCATGGCTCGTGGACAAGGTATATGACCGAGCATCGAGACTCAATACATCCAGCGAGAATGAAACCTCCGAGCTCTTTGTAAGATAGATATCAAAATTTTAAGACGGCAAGTAAAAGAGCTGACCCTGCGCTTGGCACAAAAACTAGCTTCGACATTAGTAAGTCAGAAGCTATTTTCGAGAACCCGTTCCATGCCAATGCCCTATGTCGGGAGCCTCATGGTCGGGAGAATGATCTATTTCCTCATTGTCAAGAGATTGATCTACCAAAGTTTGATGAAGAACCAGTTGAAGATGAAGGACGTGTAGTTTTGGGTCTTCAATTGCAATCATCATTATTGGATGTCACAAGTTACCCCATCTTTGATGAGGTTCCTATTTTTTATGAAAAACAAGATGAAAGGAAAGAAGTTATCCTTGAGGCGCAAGGATATCTAATTTTCTTATCGATAGAGATGTGGAGAATCAAGATGACTTAATCCCAGAGAAGATCGATCTATGGAGATGGTGGTGGAGAATCAAGATGACTTGATCCCAAAGGAGATCGATCTATGGAGATGGTGGTGGAAAATCAAGATGACTTGATCCCAAAGGAGATCGATCTATGGAGATGGTGGTGGAGAATCAAGATGACTTCATCCAAGAGGAGATCAAGCCTATGGAGATGTATGATGAAGAAAACGATGAGATCAAGCCTATGGAGATGTAAGATGGAGAAACCGATATATTTGTGTAGACATCCCATTTTAAATTTGGTCAAATTTGTGGTTTCTTAAACCTTTAGGATCATACTTAACCTAAGAAATCCAAATCCATGGTTCACACAACCTATCTTGTGACCCGGAACCAGTCTGCCTTCCTGGAACCCTACAGAAACCTTGTCTGTAAACACCCTGTTTTACTAAAACAATCATTAAAAATAGCAAAAAATCCATTTTGAACCAAATTTTTTCTGGTAGCTTCACAAGAGGTTGAGAAACACACTTGAAAAGAAAATTTTCAATTTTGAGTATTTTTTATTTGTCTCCCAGGGGACACGACCCGTGCCTCCCAAAATGGTATCTTTGACTGGGGGTATTTGTTTGTTGCAGGAGGATATCCTTCCCAACGGATTTTGACCCCTATAAATCCGCTTTTCGTGGCATTTTGAGGGGGATGGACAAAGAATAGGGGACAGAGAGGAACGATTAGAGATAGAAATGAAAAACCCTAAAGCGTTGCATAAGAGAAAAATCTGAGAGAAAAACCCTATAAATCCTCTTTTCGTAGCATTTTGAGGGGGATGGACAAAGAAAAACCCTACGGGACAAAGAGAAACGATTAGAGATAGAGATTAAAAACCCTAAAGCGCTGCATAAGAGAAAATCTAAAAGGAAAACTCATAGCACAAACCCTAAGCTAAGCCTGAGAACCCTAGTTCTAAGAAATTTTCGGGGCACAACCACGCTACTCAATCAAGACTTGCTTACCAACATCAAAATCAGAGAGGCAAAGAGGACGCTGGTGTTGATATGGGCGAGCTCTTGAAGGCTCAGGAGTCTCGAGCCATCCGGCCCGGTTTGGTATGTTTTCTTCTTTTGTTTTACTGCTTTAATTTTATTTTGACCTTATTTTGATTAGTTTTCTTAAAAAATCATTTTTTTGATGCTTTGGATCATGTTGGCTCTGCCATAAATCTGAGAGCAGATCTATTCGTTTATGAGCAGATCTGGCCTCAAATCTGAATTTAATTTGTCTCACTTTCTTTACCACTTATTTCTTTCATTTTCATCATTTTGAGGTGTCAGATTCGACAGATCTTTATTTCCAGATCTGTCAAATTTTGCATCATAAATAGTTTGGTGCGCACCGTGGGGTGTTTCGAGCTTGAGCCAAGCGTCAAAGCACAATTTATTTCACTATTTTTCACTGTGATCAGTTAAAAAAAGTCCCAGGAATCTACAAGGATCAGGATCCAGGGTTTCCATGCTATGAAACCCTGTCTAATATGGGCGACACCAGAAGTGTCGCCTGGGTAACACCACCAGTGCCGCCCAGATCCAAGGCGACACTCCCCGTGTCGCCCAAAATTTTAAAGTTTCAGAATTTTCTGAAAACTTGCAAATATATTCTAGGGCCTTTTTTATGACGTTTCACAAAATTTCAGAGCAAAATAAAATTTTTAAAAATACCAAAACATATTTTACTTGATACAGATCTATCATATTTGCTTTTATCTATTTACTCTGTTTTAATTTATTTCATCAAAACTATTTTTTTTCATACTTATTCTAAGTTTAAAGTAGTCTTATTTCATCAAGATTAACAAGATAAAAATACAAAAATAAAAAATAATTTTTTTTTTTTTTAACGACCCTGTTTACCTTGTGCGACATGAGGAGGCATGCTGCCCGAGCGACATGAGGCATGCCGCCCAGGCGACACGGGGTGTGCCGCCCAGGTGACACGGGTTGTGCTGCCCAGGTCTAAGGTGATACGCCCTCTGGTGCTCCCCTTCGCCCAAGTCAGATTTTTTTGAAATTTTGCAGACTAGGTCCTGGGACTCTCTTGTGCTACTCAAAAATGTTTGGAGCAAAATAAAATTTTTAAAATACCAAAAACATATTTTGCATGATACAGGTCCGTTCTATCTGTTGTTCTTGTGTTTTACTTTGTTTTAATTTTATTTCATCAAAAAGTTTGATTTTTCTGCTTCTACAAGTTTTTGATACCTTATTTCTTCAAGATTGAAAAAAACTAATAATAATAATATATTTTTTTTTTTGGGCGACACGACCCGTGCCGCCCAACCTATAGGTGCGACCGACCTGTGCCACCCCGGCGGCATGGCCCGTGCCTCCCTATCACGGATATCCCAGAAAATTCTTGGGACCCCACAGGCCTATTCCAGAGCCTTTTGGCTTCTTGTCCACCAAATTTTGGCTTAAAATAATAATATAAAAAAAGTATTTTGCTTCAGATAAGTCTGTCCTGCTCCTGAATTTTTATTTTTTATTTTAGTTTGTTAATTTTGGCTGAAACCATGTTTTCCCTGCTTTCACCATGCTTAGTTTACCTTTGTTTCATCAAAATAAAAAAAATAAAAAAAAAGATAAAAATTTAAAAAATTTAAAAAAATACATCGAGGGATGCTTGCACCATCCCTGAACCATGTCCCGTTCGAGTCACCCTTAACCCGACCCGTGCTCAACTTAGCACGAACTATGCATGGTTTCACTTTCTTGACTTTACCTTCTTAAGGGTTGCTTACCCCTCCATCTATATTGTGCTTCGAGCAAGTTTCACCTCGAAGCTCGCATCGCTAAGCACGATCAGTGCCGATCGCTCTCTTATTTCCTTTCTTGTTTTGTGTGCTTGAATTTATTTTAATTGCGTGCTTCTTTACACACTTCAACACACACTAGACTGGGAGTGCCCACGAAACCAACAAACAAATATTTCGAAAACCCCCAAAATCCTTGTTAACGGCGTGAGGGGAACCTAACTTTGAGAGTCGACGCAGTTGGGATTCGCGTAACTTTAACTCAAAGCAACTCTGCGTATAGTAGGACCTAATGAACATCCTATAACAGGGGGTCAAAACCTATGTGAGGACCTATATCAGCCTAGTTGCATTTCAATAGTTAAGAACCCACTCTCAAGCTAAGCCTACCTATAATACTAGGTCAAAATTTTTCGTGTGCTTGCTTACTTATTTCTGTTGATTAATCTTAGATCCCAGTCTGGACCTGCTTTTAGTCCGAGCTGAACTCTCTAGGTCCAAGTTTAGGCTTGTACCCAGCTTAACCCACTTAACCCAGGTGCGAACCAGGTTTCGCCTTGGTCCGAACTTAGGCCCCTTTTGGATCCGAGCTAAAGGCGCGTACCTAGCTCATCTTTGATCCAGTCCCGGTCCATACCGGGTTTGATCATCAAAATTCTTTGGGTCCGAGTCCAGGCTTGTACCCAGCCTAGCCTAAGTCCGAACTAGGTTCACACTCAGGTCTGCACCTAGGCCCCCTCTTGGTTCGAGCAACAGGCTCGTTCCTAGTTCATCCTTGATCCAGTCTGGGTCTACACCTAGTCTGATCATCAAAACTCTCTGGGTCCAAGTTTAGGCGTATACCCAGCCTAGCTCAGGTCCGAATCAGGATCACACTTAGGTCTTAACCTAGGCCACCTTTTGGTCCGAGCCAAGGGCTCGTGACTAAACCAACTTTGATCCAGTCCGAGTCCACACCCGGTCTGATTATCACAACCCTCTTAGTCCAAGCCCTGGCTTGCACCCAGCTCAGTCTAGGTCCGAACCTAGACCCACTCTTGGTCCAAGCTGAGACGAATACCCATCTAGTCTAGGTCTTAGTCTAAGTTTTAGCATAGGTCTAAGCTTAGAGTTGCCTCTAGAGCTAGACTAGGCTTACCCTAGTTCAAGGTTCAAACCAAAACACATTGAGTCCAACAGGTTTCATCCAGTCTAGTCCTAGCCTAGATCTTAGTTAGAGTTTTGTCCCTAGAGACATAGTAGGTCTACCATGAGGCGCCGAGTCTAGATCTCACCAAGTCTAGGAATTATGACCCAGGATCATGGCAGAGTAAAGTCCAACCCTATGGCCCCAGCTCAGTCTAGATCCAGAGAACCTAGTCAGTCTGAGAGGCACCATCACAATGCTCCCTCACAAATCATCAATAGCACTCTTGTCAGTGAGTCGACACTCGACCCGCATAGAACCGAACCTAAGCATCCAAGCCACCTTCAAGGCCACCCTTTAGAAGTCACGAGCCAACAGGTTGGTAAGGTTCGTAAAACCTTGAATAGTCAAGGGGTCAGGCCAGGGGCAATCCTCAAAGACATAGGGGTTAACCTCAAATCCAGTCAACACAACAAGAATAAGGCCCCGACCCAGATCTCTGAGTCAGCCAATCTCAGCCGTGTGAACCCTGATAGTCAATTAGCAGCCCAACATTCTAATCTTGGCAGTCAACGAGTTAGTGGGCGAGTGGGTTCACACACAACTAGGGAAAGCCTACTTAAGCAACCCATCACCAGTAAAGATTAGGGTTTTGACTTAACTCGATATAAAGATAATTCTAAAGTGCATGCTTACTTTCAAGACCTCCTCAATAGAAGATACACCATCCAACATACTCAATCCAGGAAAGTTAGGTCAGAAGCTCAAGTCATAGGCCAAGTCCAACATTTTGGCTCAAACCAGAATGATCATAGGGCTGTTAGCCTGCCAATCCAGCCCACTATAGGCCAGGGGTCTAGTTCTAATAATCACTCGAGCCTAAGTCTACCTCAAGGGTAGACTCCATCTAGTAGCAGTAATGGCATTCCTTCACTCTTTCAGTCCAATGTCAGGGCAAGAGAATACCCTAACCCTAAGGATAGATCATCCAACCAAGGTCAGGGTCAAGTAGACCTAGCCGCCCAAGGTCAGAGGTCTAGTCATCATAGCAGCCTGAGTTGTTCATCCCAATTAAGCGGTGATCCTATCCTACAGGCCTCCTTTCATGGCCAAGTTGTGCAACTTCGGAGTAATGGGTATGCTCTGACCCAATTCATCTCGGGTGAGCCTACAAGTCGACAACCCACACATCAAGTTCAACACATTCCTCAGGCTCAGTCCTTAGGGCAACCCGCTACATGGGCCCAACAGCCGGTTTATACGAGTCATATACCACAAAATCAGGTTCAACAGACTATGCAATCGAGGCAACTCACAGCTACAATGCCAACTTAATTCACTCGTATGAAACACTTCCAAGACTCTTTAAAGAAAATGGGGATATGGGATTTCTCAACTCCTAAAGCTTATGTACAAGAAATTCTAGGAGACCTAGAAGATCTACCGATGGGGTTTGTGATGCCACAGTTCAGAAACAGATTTTCAGGGGAAGAGTATCCTGAGGAACACATCAATGCCTACTTAGTAATAGTCCACACACTGCGAGACCAACCCAACCAACTTAAGGTCATGTTCTCGCATAGCTTAAAAGAAGAACCCTTGATGTGGCACCGAGGATTCATGAAGGAGGACCCTCGAGTAACTCCTGACAAAATGTTCAGGCAATTTTCGTCCAACTATAGCGGAGGAAGGCCAAGACTCATCACCCTTGGTGAGTTAACTTCCACCAAATAGGAGTCGGGCGAGTCTCCTTCCCTGTTTATAACCAGATTCAAAGAGGTCGTTATGCAAGTCATTGAAACTGCACTCCCTAAAGTTGCGAAGGTAAGCATAGCATTAGAGAACATGAGTCCATAATATGTCACGTTCTACGATGTGGGGCCAGCCCCTTACTCATTTGATGATATGCTTGAAAGAGTATCACGATAGGTGTGAGCCAAAGAAGATATAGCCACAGCCGAAACCCTCTCAAGAAGGAGAAGTGAACATGATCAAGAAAAGCAACCCTTCCGCAAACCATTCACAAGAAGACTAAAATTCATTCTACCACATAGAGAATGCAACCTTCCACACTTAGGGAATTCACTCCCATTCATGAGCCTATGACCGATGTCATGAAGAAATTACTCAAGGAAAGGCTCATAGAATTACCAATAGCAGCCAAGATTCCTCCTTTCTATGGAGGTAATACATCTCAATGGTGCGATTGGCATCAAAACTATGCCCATAACACTGAGGAATGCCAAGCTTTCAGACATAGAGTTCAAGATCTCATCGATAATGGCATGATAAGTGTCAAAAAGGAAGACGTTGATAGCAAAGAAGAATAAAAAACTCTAGATATCCCGACAAAGGATACTGATGTCAACCTGATTAACTCAGGAGAAGCACAAGTTGTGCCCAAACTCGAAGACCATCCACAAAGGACTTGGAGTACAAGAAGAAATCAATTGGAAAGTCTAGTAGATGAAGAACAGAACGAGCATAACCTCACCAGGAGTTAATGACCAAAGATCAAAGCAGCAAGGATGATCTTAGCTCCAAGCCCATAACCGAATAAAGGGGTATCGCATATAGAATTCCACTCCAAGATACACTCGCAAAAGTAGCACAAGAAATCCCCATCGTCAAGAGCCACACTAGGGCATATGAACCCTTCAACCCGTACTTCCAAGTTAACACAATAAATGGTTCATATGTGTGTGGCAACGAATCAAACTGGCAATAGCAATATGAACTCGAGCATAATCTCAACCAAGGTTTTGAAACTAAGAACTCCCAAGCCCATGACAACAAGAAAAACCTTAATTCTGAAACAATAATTCGTGAGGGGGCAAATGAACAAGTGCCAAAAGGAAGCCCTTCATCCCAAAACCTTGACGACCCACCTAAGTGGGATCGATATGATGAGGACGACATATTAGAAATTGATGTGATCTAGATCAACGAGAAGGGATCATGTTCTAAACAAGGGGTCAACACCCCAAAGACTCCCATTGCACTTCCAAACAAAGGGTCAACACCTCAAATATCCAAAGAAGTAGAACCCTTGGAAATTCTAAGGGGCCCACCTGGGCCACTTCACCAGACTTCTTGGCCAACCCACCTATATGGGATGAGGAGCCAAGCTTAGAAGATTTAACCGAGTCACCTCATGAGCTGAACCCAGTTATAGATGATGGAAAAGCAAAGAGCTCAGATTTGACTATTCCCAAAGATTCAACATCTTCACTAGAGTTGATAGAGCTCGAACATTTGGAAATTCTAAGGGGGCCACCTAGGCCACCTTCACAAGAGTTCTTGAATATGATCTACTAATCTAGGATCAAGAATTGGATATTGAAAATCCGACCATGTTACCTACTCAAGAGATAGGCTCTTTAAAAGTTATTAACGACATGAGCACAACTCCGATAATCGGAGCACCACCATATCAAGAGAATTCATCCTGTGAAGAACAAGTTTCCAACAGAACAGAAAGCCCTGTAGGGGCAATCCCATCAAAATATTCAATAAGGGCAAACTCCTCTCATGAAGAGGATACAATAAGGGCAATTAATGAGACTAAACCCTTCTTCGTTGACTCCCAACATGCCGTAAGTCCATCTAATACCAACTTAATCACTCTTCTGGTGCGAGAGTCTCACCTAAGCTTTATTCTGAAACAATAATTCGTGAGGGGGCAAATGAACAAGTGCTAAAAGGAAGCCCTTCATCCCAAAACCTTGACGACCCACCTAAGTGGGATCGATATGATGAGGACGACATATTAGAAATTGATGTGATCCAGATCAACGAGAAGGGATCATGTTCTAAACAAGGGGTCAACACCCCAAAGACTCCCATTGCACTTTCAAACAAAGGGTCAACACCTCAAATATCCAAAGAAGTAGAACCCTTGGAAATTCTAAGGGGCCCACCTGGGCCACTTCACCAGACTTCTTGGCCAACCCACCTATATGGGATGAGGAGCCAAGCTTAGAAGATTTAACCGAGTCACCTCATGAGCTGAACTCAGTTATAGATGATGGAAAAGCAAAGAGCTCAGATTTGACTATTCCCAAAGATTCAACATCTTCACTAGAGTTGATAGAGCTCGAACCTTTGGAAATTCTAAGGGGGCCACCTAGGCCACCTTCAGAAGAGTTCTTGAATATGATCTACTAATCTGAGATCAAGAATTGGATATTGAAAATCTGACCATGTTACCTACTCAAGAGATAGGCTCTTTAAAAGTTATTAACGACATGAGCACAACTCCGATAATCAGAGCACCACCATATCAAGAGAATTCATCCTGTGAAGAACAAGTTTCCAACAGAACAGAAAGCCCTGTAGGGGCAATCCCATCAAAATATTCAATAGGGGCAAACTCCTCTCATGAAGATGATACAATAAGGGCAATTAATGAGACTAAACCCTTCTTCGTTGACTCCCAACATGCCGTAAGTCCATCTAATACCAACTTAATCACTCTTCTGGTGCGAGAGTCTCACCTAAGCTCGAGCACTAAGCAGGAGTCTACTACGGAGTTAACCTCCAAAAAACAATTCGAAATTTGCAATGAAAAAGATTACCGAAAAGCGATTAGGTAATCACTCACTCCCTGCAAATAACCAAATGAGGCATCCATGTCTCATACTTCAAGAGGCATTAACACCTAATGTGTAACATAAATTACTCCATTAACGGGAAAACCCTGATGAGCCTATCCGTCCATACAGAAGACTAAGGGATTTGGAAACGGAGAGTGATTTTTAATCCCAAAATCAAGGTTCAAGTAGAGCAATTTAAAGGAAAAATTCAATGAAAGTTCAACAACCATTGTCAAAGAGAGTTTGGAAGCCAACCTGGGTCAAGGGAAATCATAGGAAGATCGATATTATAACTTCCTTGCCACCTGGAAGAGGGAAGGATGATCGAATTCTTACATGATCTTAAGACGAATTGCTAAAAAAAAAAAAAAATGAAAGAAACGTGGGCACCTTTGACTCTTCCTCCTCCTCCTCCTCCTCCTCTTACTTTGTCATTGTTCTCTTCTTCTTCAAAAAAAAAAAAATCCGCTGGGCTAAAAATTCGAAAGGAACCCCAAGCATTGAAAAAAAGGCTACCGGGTTGAAACCTCGAAAGGGACATCAGAGAGATGAAAAAAATAAAAAATACAAAAAAATCCGTTGGGCTGAAAATCTGAAAGAACCCCAAGCGTTGGAAAAAAGGCTATCGGGCTAAACACTCGAAAGGGATCCCGGGGCCACGAAAAAAAAAGAAGTTCTCTCCTTTCTTCTAATCTCCAAAGTCTTTTCTCTCTAAACATCTTCTCTTCCTCCCTTGAGTCAAAGTGGTGTTAAAAGAAAAATCAATAAGCATTAGCCTGATGGAACGCTGTTAAGGACGTAGATCATCTGAAACTTCGAAAGGTGAGTGGTGGAAGAACGAAATCAAAAATTCAAAGAGATTCTGAATACCTAGGGGTAGTATCCTATATTTTCAAGACTCTGTTTTGCTCGAAACTCTAGAGAACTTCCTTTGAATTACAACACAAGAGCTGAGGTTGAAAGATAAAGAAATAATTGATTATTCCTCGTCTCGAAGATTCAAGCAAGGACCCGATACGCTCACATAGGGTCTACCAAAGGGGACACAAGTGGTTAAACTGTAAGACCTACACTAAAAGAAAACCACCCCCAAACAGGGGTAGCAAAAAATAAAAATAAAAACTCCACAGTCGTATGAGTATAACTGCCGAGTACACCGTCCATCGTTGCATGATGTTGAACTTCTTAGAGGGCTCTATGATTGCATGAGTTAAAACTGTTAAACAACCTTGTTCTTCGAAATTATCTTCCTCTTTTCAAAATTTTCACTATATGTTTGTGTTTTCAAAAGCTTTAATTTCTTTGTTAAAATTGTAACCTGTCCTTGCTCCGGGTTCTATTTCAAATCTCCCCCAACTTTCAAAATTTCTAAAACCACTTTCAAAACAAAGGAGCTTGGACACCCGTATATGATGATCACCGCATTGCCGCGGTTACTGCGTTGCTGCCTCGTCTCTCTCTTTGGAATCAGCCAGACAAGTCTCTTCCTATAGAAAGCCTTTTCCGATAAAAAGCCTTAGGAAATTCTGAGAAAATCCAGGAAAATGCAAGCTTGCAAATTTGAACCTGAAGTTACGTGGCATGGCCAGAAATCCAACTCGAGTTTCAAGCTTGTGTAACTCATCGACATCTCACGCTGAAAATCCTAGGACGAAAAATGCCCTAGGTCGGTGAGCTCGATGAGTGCAATGACTTGGAGGGATAGTTGATGTGCCCTCTGACCATGGAATATCAAGAACAAATTTTCAATGTCTGCATTATCCTCTCTTTCCCTAAAACTTATAGGCAACCTTAGGAAACCCAAAAGAGATCAAAGAAGATGCCAGGGTTAAAAAATTTTAAACAGCAAAACCCTTGAAGTTAAGTGGCATGGCCAGAAAATCCAACTCGAGTTTCAAGCTTGTATAACTCATCGACATCTCACGCCGAAAACCCTAAGAGGAAAAATGCCCTCGGTGGGTGAGCTCGATGAGCACAATGACTTGGAGGGATAGTTAGTGTACCCTCTGACCACATGACTTCAAGAAGAAATCTTTGACATTCACCTGCCCCTCAAATGATAGGGAACGTCAGACTGTCTACTTCTTTGCCACTTACTTGGTCCCCCGAAACATAGGGAGTGCCAAAGAAGGGCAACTGTAGCACCCCATTTTAAATCTGGTAAATTCTGTAGTTTCTTTAACCTTTAGGATCATACTTAACCTAGGAACCCAAATCCATAGATCACACAACCTATCTTGTGACCCGGACCCAGTCTACCTGCCCGGAACCCTGCAGAGACCCTTGTTTGACTTAGATTTCTGTAAACGCCTTGTTTTACCAAAAAAATCATTAAAGGTAGCAAAAAAATATGTTTTGTTCTGGTAGCTTTACAAGAGGCTAAGGAACACACCTGAAAAGAAATATTTCAATTTGGAGCATTTTTTGTTTGTACGGCACTAGGCGTACCACCCATGTCGCCCAAATCTGCCTCCCCAAAATAGTATCTTTGACTGGGAGGATTTGTTTGTTGCGGGAGGATATCCTTCCTAACGGATTTTGACCCCTATAAACCCTCTTTTCGTGGCATTTTGAGGGGGATGGAGAGAGAAAAACCCTAGGGGACGGAGAGAAATGATTAGAGATTGAGATTAAAAACTTTAGAGCGCTGCAGAAGAGAAAATCTAAGAGAAAAACTCAGATAGAAAACCCTAAGCTAAGCTTGAGAACCCTAGTTCTAAGCTATTTCCAGGGCATAACCACCCTACTCAATCAAAACTTGCTGGCCAACATCCGAATTAGAGAGGCAAAGAGGACGTTGGTATTGATAGGGGCGAGCCCTCGAAGGCTTGGGAGTCCCGAGCCATCCGACTCGGTTTGGTATCGTTTTCTTCCTTTGTTTTACTGTTTTAATTTTATGTTGATCTTATTTTGATTAGTTTTATTAAAAAATCATGTTTTTTATGCTTTAGATCATGCTGGCTCCGCCACAGATCTGAGAGCATATATACTCGTTTCTTGGCAGATCTAGCCTCATATCTGAATTTGATTTGTCTCACTTTCTTTACCACTAATTTCTTTCATTTTCATCATTTTAAGGTGTTAGATCCGATAGATCTTCATTTCTAGATTTATCAGATTTTGCATCATAAACAATTCGTGGTGTGCCCCATGTGAAGTTGTGCAATTTCAACACGTTGATGTGGTTAAAAAATCAACATACGACAACCCTTTCCTCAAGGGTTTCTCAATCTCTATGCACAATTGTTATGTCTTGATCAATATAGTAACCCATACGTCGTAGGATCGTGTTTCCAACATTCAAGTTGAAGAATCGTCGGATCATGTTTCCAAAATTCAAGTTGAAGAAGGTTGCAGCACTAATGCAAAGTTGATCTTAGCACATTTTAAAACTCGAGGTCGAGTTTTCTCCAACCAGGGAAGAATGATGCAGATCAAAATTTGGATGCTATAAATTTTTAATTTTATTTTTGTTAGTTTTATTTTTAGAGGTTGGGTAGATTTTTTATTTTTATTTATTAGGATTAATTATTAAAAATAGGATTTCTTGGGTTAGTTGATAAAGTCCGTATTTTTTTAGAAGGTAAGTCTTTTTTTTTAAAGGGTATGAATAAGTTGATACCGTTTTGGTAAGATGTTTTTGTGGGTGAGGTATGTTCCTCCTTTTAGATGAGGAAGATGGAGATAGCGATTTATTATGGATCATCTTCAGAATGAGTAGTACTAGCAAGTCTGTCATTTTTATTGAATATTAGATAGAATTGAAGATTTTTTTAGTAAGTACGATTTATAAGGAAATAGATAAAACTTCAGAGAGAAGCAAGATTTCTATTAAGGACATGAAACATGAATGGGAGAAAGAAAGGATCCCTTGCAAAGATAATGATGATTTTTTTTATATGGGTAGTTGTTGGTACATGGAAAATAAGTAAGTTGGGTTAATGAGGGTCAGAGTTAAATAACATTCTTTTTGTAAGTTATCTTCTTTTAGTAGTTATGTTTATGGTTGCAAATGTAAACTCTTATAAAAATAGCACGTGATTTGTAATAAAGAGGAGATTTGAATTTTATGAATAAAAAAATGTGATTTTTGAGATGGTGTAGAGTGAGACAGAGAGCCTTTTGTAAGTGTTTTTTTTCTCCTTTATTTATGAGCCCTAACCGGAATACCCGTATTCGCGTGTTTTATTCTTCTTCTTTTTTATTCCTTCACGATTTTTTTTTCTCTCTTAAATGTAGTTAGTTTTACTAGTGTTGTTTGCCAATAAATTTTGTACCACGTCAATTACACATGGGTCCGCATACAATGCCAGTGACTCTTATAATTTTGCGTCATTTTTCAATAAAGCAACTCCAAATAAAACTTGACAAGTTCCCAATGTTGCATTTAACAACTGCACTAAATTCAATGATTTGGAAGTGGAATATTTTTGTGATTTGTAAAAAGTTGGATTACCTACAAATCAAGGTAACTCGTTTCTTTTTTCTAGTGGTTTCTGTTTGAGTAAATACCAAAGATTGCACTAAAGTTGCTAAAAACTTTCGGATACGTTTTACTTTTTCCTCTCCCTTCTCTGTCATGAATTCCTTTGGGCAATTGAAATAAATCCCCAAGAGATGTATTTCTTCGAAATGCTGTCAGCATGAGTATAGAAACTGGGAGGGTTAGATTCCGTTGTTGGATGTAGCATTGATTTTTGTATGGTTTTAATCTATTGAACTTCCACTGAGTTGTTATTTATATAGCTTAATCATATAGCTCATAATAGAGAGTGATTTCGGTTGAATAATAATATAATGAAAAAATCTTCAAAAATCATATTATGGTCATTTGTTTGACTTCATACTATTTTCACTCTAATGAACAATTAAAAGAAAAAAAAAGTTGAAAACACAACATAAAAGTGTTTTTGAGCCCAATTAATATCGGGTGTCTATTTTAGAAAGATGCTTAGATCCAAGCCTTAGAGGGATTATTTTTTCCCTTTCTAAATTTTTCAGATGGCTTTACTATCATTTGACAAACAATGCTAAAAAAGTGAAACAAAATGTTTTTGATTTCGTAAAGGCTTGATTTTGAAATTCACCAAATTGATTATCTAGATTCATTGTCAGAGGGGGCTCATTTTTTCCCTTATCTTAGGTGCAAATTGAATTTTAGTGTTTTGGTGATTGATTATTGAGATAAAGAGATGATGTATGAAATTTTTGAGGTCATAAAAATACCACAAACATAATTTTCTAGAAGTGTGGTTTTATTATATTACAAATACATGGTAAAATTTATGACTATAACCAGTGGATTGGAGGTTACAAGCAAATTTTTTGAAAATGGCCATGCAGAAATAGATGATAGAAGATAGTATGGCTCTCTTTACAAATGGGACAGGGAAATCAATATTTGCAAGAGTGAAGCCATGGTTCTACAATATATGAAACTTTTCTTAGAAATAACATTATTTACAAGAAATAACGGTCTACCAAATTTATTGGAACAAGGTACGAAAATGAGCAGTCATAACGAAAATAATGGCCGTTTGAAAGGAAAGGGACCTGGCTTGATTTTATATAAAGATTATTCGGGGTGCAAAATGCGGTCCATTAAGTGCCGGTTTGGTTACTTAGATTCATAATTTTAGAAGTCACTTGTTTTTTAAAAAGGCGGCGCTTTTGATTCGTTTAGAGTTTTATGTTCGAGTTAAGATTTTCATGGGATTCCTGGATACTCATTTTAAATTTATATTTTGAAAATCTCAATTTTACCAAAATAGATGGAATTCACATTTCATAAAAATGACCTATTTTACTGAAAAATGAAAATATATTAAAATTTTAGAAAGGGGAACTATATCAAATTTTAGTGAAAGAAAATATTTCAAAATTTTAGAGAGAGAATCTAAATCAAATTTTAGAAAAAGAAAGTATATGAAATTTTTTAGAGAGAGAAAATACTTGAACTTTTTTAGAGAGAGAAACTATCTCAATTTTTTCAAGAGAAACTACTTCAAATGTAAAGTTTTAGAGAGAGCATCTTAAAATTTTAGAGAGAAAAACTATCGCAAATCTTAAGTTTTAGAGGGAGAAAGTGTCTTAAAATTTTAGACAGGGATTATATAAATTTTAGAGAGAGAAACTACTTAAAATTTTATTGTGAAATTTTTCAAAAGTTTAGAGAGAAATTATCTCAAATTTTAAGTTGTGGAGAGAAAGTATAGTGAAATTTTAAAGATTAGAAACTATATCAAATTTCAGATAGAGAAACGATCTAAAAATTTTTAGAGAGAGAAACTATCTCAAATTTTAAACTTAGAGAAAGAAACTACATCAAAATTTAGATAGAAAAAGGACCTGAAATTTTTAGAGAGGGAAGCTATTTCAAAAATTTTACATAGAAAAACTATCTCAAATTTTAAGTTTTACAGAGAGAACGCATATTAAAATTTTGGAAAAGGAAACTACTTAAAAATTTTAGAGAGAAAAACTTTCTCAAAATTAAAGTTTTAGAGAGAGAACAAAATTTAAATTTTAAAGAGAGTGAGAAAGTATCCAAAATTTCTCAAAGAGATAAAACTATCTCAAAACTTCTAGAAAAAATTATCTCAAATTTCAAGTTTTAGATAGAGAAAATAACTTAAATTTTTAGAAAGAGAAACTATATGATATTTTAGAGAGAGACACTAATTGAATTTAGAGAGAGAAACTATCTCAAAAATTTTATAAAGAGAAACTATCTCAAATTTTAAGTTTTAAAGGAAAAGTATTTCAAAATTTTAGAGAGAGAAACTCTATGAAATTTTAGGGAGAGAAAGTATCTAAAATTTTAGAGAGAGAAACTACCTCAAAATTTTAAGAGAAACTATTTCAAATTTTAAGTTTTTGAAAGAGAGTGTATTAAAATTTTAGAGAAAGAACTATAACAAATTTTAGACAGAGAAACAATCTTAAAAATTTTAGAAAGAGATAGTGAGGATTTGAATTCTTGGAAAAAAATATTCCCAACCATCCAAATAGTGAATTTGCCTTTTCATGATTTCTACCGTATGCAATCTAAACATCATACACCATATTCCAAGAAATGCTAATTCGAATAAATACCAATTGTAAGGATACACTTTTCCACGGGATTGAAAAATCCAGATAACCAAACTGACCCTAAATTAAATAAAAAGTAAATTATGTACGGATACTTTTTCCACCTTTTTTAATATGAGGGGTTGAATTTCCTAGATATTACAACGAGCACCCCCTCCCAAGCCAGCCTTTTCTTCTTGTTGTTTTTACCCCTTAATTCCCCCATCTAGCAATATCAACATCAAACATATAATAAACCCCACAGAAATACCCATATGTTAAATACAACGGATCTACTCCTACGGGAGTATAGTTTAAATTTACTACCTAGGTATAAAAAAACCATATTTGAGAGGATTTTTTTCAATTTAAAATTTTGGGAACCACGTGGTAATTACTTGATGATTATTTGAGCTTTCTAATAATTAAATCTCACCCTCTAAAAATTTGACAGTTTCTATTCGATCTTGAGATATTATTTTTCTAAATATATAGAAAGTACAATTAAGAATTTTTTTATTGAGGTTAATTTATGGACTGAAGAGGCTATATGCTCAAAATCTAAATTCCTCAAATTAATCCTAGGTGTGGTTTTACGGGAGGGAGCATAATCTCTTTAAGTAATAAAAGAAAAATGCATCATGACACTTTCTGTCTTTAAGTCTGGCCTTTTAAGATGAGCCCCACTCATATGGTTACCACATGTGTTTTTCACCCACTCTTCTGCTATAAAAACCACAAGGATATAGACGGCCAGCGGGTATTGTGCCAGTAACTTTCAAGAAGATGTCTGGTAATGTCGTTGCGCAGCATAGGCTTTCTTATAGATAGCCAAATTGTCTATCAGCGCCACTGTCAGACAGGTTATGGGAATTTCAATGGGATTTGTTAGTATTGACATTGCCTTGACAGTGGGAGCAATTAACGGGTATAACATCAGGCCGCTCTAAGAGAGGGGGTGCTCGACGTGATTTCCAAAAAAAAGTCCTCCAATTCCGTAATAAATGGGACGAAGAAGTGTATGTATGTAATTTTTCCTAGAATAAACAACTGCTATTTTTTTTCTTGATCATGGGATATCATTGAGATGCCTTGTCAAAGGATATCATGTGTTTATTCATAGTATAAAATAAGTCAATCATCCAAAATTGATATTTTATTAAACCAAAAGAGTGCAATTGTTATTTTATTGACCAAGAATAAATATCATTATCATCTGATAAGAAAAGTCTCAAGTTGTTCAAATGAACGATTTTGAGGACCTATTTGATTTTAACAACTTATTGCATAGCTCATCATTTGGACCTTTCAATTCATAGATGTGATGGGGATATTCTTGATGTTCACTAATTACAAAAAACATAGCTAACACAAAAGGAGAAGTTACTTGGACAAAAAGATTTCTAAGTAATGAAAAAGAGGACAGAAACATGCCGCTGAAAGGCTATTGAGCCAAAGATGGGCTATCAATAAGATTGGCAATTGGTCAGATCCAGCAAGCCCCTGTAAGAAGAAAGGCTGGAATACCAACTATTATTAATTCAATAGTACCTACCTTCCTTTATAATGGATATTATTAACCGATTTCAATTTTTAACTACGATTTATTTGTGGGATATAAAGTAGCGGATATTATAATGCAAACCACATACCTCATTCTTTTTTTGTAAATCAACGGGGGAGAAGGCCGCCTACACATTTTTTAGTTATAAAAATAAGTACAAACCACTATCTTACAACCCTACAAAAAGGGAGTTGGGCCACATCATGAAGTAAAAAAAGTGAAAAAAATCAAGAGGCCTAATACGCCAAATAGTTGCATATGAAAAAGTTGTGGTTTTTTTAGTGAGTACATTTGCGATCATGTTAGCCTCACGAAATATATAACAACTCAGCCATAAATGATTTGCGTGTCAATATTGGCAATTAGCAGCTATTGTGTGAGGTGCCCATGGAAATTTACAGATGCCTTATTTGACTTGTACAAGCAATGATGAATCACTTTTGATCTATAAAGAAAAACAATCCGAGTAGCCAAATCTACTCTCGCTTCTAAAGCAAGAAATTCTACATGATTATTTGATGCCACCCCAAGAGGGATGGTGAAAAGCGGCAAAAAGAAGACCCATCTTCTTTTTTGTTGACTTCTCACACTCGCTATTCCTAGATTTCGATTAGAAGATCCATCAATATTCATCTTAAAGTGCTTAGGTTTGGGAATGTCCACGCAAATCAGAATTGGGGGTTTGATCCATCCTTGCTTAGTCGCCATACCAACAGACTTTATTACGGAATAAATGCATTTTTAGGGATATCTATTGAGTAAATATGTTTTTCAGATACTGCCCTATTTCCATCTCCGTTGCTTTTTTTTGCTTTATTTTTCCTCTTTCAATTTTCTGTTTTGCCCTGTTTACTCCATTTTTTGGGTAAAAGATCTTTTTTTTCCCGTATCAAATAGCCTTTACGGTCATAAAACTTAATTGATAAGCCACATTCTGTTACATTATACACTTTGTTTAAACTTTAAATCATGATAACAACCATGGATCCAGTACATAACTTCGATTGAGGTATTACAACAAAAAAATATTTCGCCTTCTACTAAGAATTATTTTTTTGAGAAAGGACTTGATAAACTACTTACAGTATTAAGGTAGATATTGTAATGGTATAAACCATGATGCTTTTGACACTAGTTAGAACATAATAAAGGAAAAGAAATAGGTGCTCATTTATTCCATTCACGCTAAGGATTGAAAGCTTCTTTTTTTAATTTTCAAGAATTGAAAGCTTTAGATAATATGTCTTGGACTTATAATGTCTTTGGAATAGTATTGAAGAACATGGTATATTCAATAAACCACTTAAAAAGGACACATGAAAAGCACATCAGATGTAGTTTTTCAAAGAGGCAAGAAAGTGCGGCTTTTCTTGGAGCCTAGCCTACGACTTTACAGACAATGAACATATTCAAAAGAAAAAGAAACTGCAGCTTTCCTTTGCTGCAAGAGGCATATGGCAAAGGCATCAGGTGCATGCCAAGCTAGACGAATGAGGCGAATATACAAGGACTGCATCCAACCAGAGAGTTAACATTGCAACACGATTTCAGTTATTGAGGACATCAACATTCAATAGCACTTCTCTGTTCAAGAGGTTGGCAATATATGGTTTCAACCTAGCTTTAAAAACGGCAAAAAATAGGTGAAAGACTGAGCACAACCTATTTTTAGTTTGTTACCAAGTCCTCGGAATCTAGTACATCTGATACAATATGTACATCGACGGTGTTGGATATTCCATTTGTTAGTTGAAGAAAATAATGAGCAGGGAACAACAAATTCCCTCCCCACAATTTGGGTAGCTTTGTTGTTTTTCCATTCAAGTTTTTTGAGCTTTTCAATCATCTGGAGTTGCAATACAAATAGCTGTGGATTTTTAATGTGGATTGTAGTGAAAGTTAGAAGGTAAGCCAGCAGATGACATTCTAAACTCCTATAAGGTAGCTTTAGCTCTTCAATTTAAGGGGCGTACTATAACAATGTAAAACACAACGATGTGCCTGTTGTAGTAAGATTTACAAAAGAACACAATGCAAGGTGTCCCTATCCTATCATGTTCAAATCATAAATAAAGTGAATTCAAATTCAAAAGGACAAAAAGTTTCACATGTGATTCCCAGTTTTGTTTTTGTTACACGGATTCTTTCATCCCTGTAAACATCATTGTTAGGAATTAGCATGCCTCATGGCATTTTAGGCACATTTGAGACCTGACCTAAATGACAAAATCACCACTACCTCTCATAAGAGTGGCATGGCTATTAAATGAATGAATAAGAAAATAAATGCAACTCAGTTAGCAAGAACAATGATTACAATTTCTATATCTTGAAACCTAGGCAAGCTTCTTAGCTCGCCCATGAGTACTAGTTAGTTCATCCTTTCTTGAACTAGAAGCTTCAGGCTTTCTCGCCCATGCAGGAGCACGGTCCGGCTCATAACGGTAATCATAGAAAAGCTCCTCACCAGCACATATCCGTTCCTTGGCAAATATACCTACTCTGTGATCACCCGCTACCATGATAACCTATTTGAAATTCCCTTCAGTAAAATGCCTCAATAAATGGAAAGGAAGAATAAAATAACATGATAGAAAAGCAGAGAATAAATTCACACCTTGGCATAGCAATTCGGATCTGGGGAGTGGTTTGCAAATTTTAATTTGTCACCTTTCCTGTAAGCATCAAGGACAAACTGCAAGCGAGTGCTGGTGAATAAAATGGTTTTTCCGGTAAATACTATGGATAATAACAAATTTCAAATGGCAAAGTATACCTGATCATTCAAGTTGAAAAGGAAGGATGAGTTCTCACGGTCATAGATCTTTCCACGCTTATCAGCTTCACGGTGTGAAATCAGCTCTCCAGTGTACTCTCCTAAATACTCATGCTTGTTCACACTATTCTGGAAAGAATAGTGACCATCTCAGCACATGTGACAACTCAAGACAAAAATCATTAATTGACATATAGATTACCTTTAGGAAAGCACCCCAGCCAGAAACATCTGATCTTCCAAGTAACACCTGAAAAAAAAAGTTCTACTTCAGATGAGATATAACTAAATATAAGGCAGACATGAGATAAAAAAACTATCACAAAATCTGGTCTTAAACACAGGCCTTGGATTAATAACTATAATCCATTATATTGAAGCCAAGTCAATTCTCTCAATCAACTGCAGATCGGAATCAATTACATAATGTATGAAGCTATTACCCTCTGTTGCTGTTTGAGGAGGAGCTTCATATTTCTACACTCATAGTTATCACCTCGTTGATTGGGGCCGCCCATTGTCCCATCCCCACAGCTGCAATGACTGATTGAAATTAGGTAAAAGAAAGAGGTAAAACATATTAACCAAATTTGAAATATATCTTCAAAAACTCAAACTTTGTGGCCGACCGCCACTGCCAAAACCAAGTAGCTGGCTCAAAAAACCGTAGGGAGCTCTTTCAAAAAATATTTAGATCAATACGACAGCTAGTCATTAAGTCATACCACGGTGCGACCAAGATAGAGTAGACTATATATTTGCCAAATTAACATGGAAAATGGCACAAAACAAAAGACTTGGGCATATCCTGAATATTTCATTTCTATTTACCCACTTGAAGACTTGAGCTGACTAGGGTGAGTTTTTCCAAAACGAATTTTTATTCAAGGATCAGAATAGAGCTAATTAATGTTAGCAACTTTATTACACCAAAAAGGACATCAAAAAACATGATATAATAATACAAACAAATGCTGCAATACAGATGTAATCCTTAACCCACTTAGAGTGGGATGCCATGGAAAGAAGTTACTTCATGCAGAACTTAAGATATCTCAATATCTTAACCACCCACAAAAGTGGACCTCTACAAATACACATTAACTGACTCACCATCCCAACTACATGCATATCTGGTCACAATTGTTGAGTAAATAAGCTTATCAACCAATCCATAGTTTGCATCAAGGTTCGGCAAAGACAATGATTCTGCTCTATGATAGAGTGCTTTGGTTTAGCATCAAACTTGTAGCACTCTGCAGTAACCCATAAGTAACTTTGAAAATGTTCTCTTTCCTATGAAAAAGCCAGTGCGATTGCATTACATCATTTTTTTCAATTGTATGAACTATAAACTCCAGATCTTTGTTATAGATTTGGTTGGTGCTTTGGATGTTTGTAAACGTAGATTAATTCTTGAAAAGTGTGTGGAACACTATGCTTGCACATTTCTAATTTTGTATGCCTGCTTATCCCTTACTTTTCTAGAATGGCATCAGAGCATATATCTCATATTTCTGTAACGTTGTACGAACCCCTACTTTATACCAAGATGAATGCTTCCAAGTTCCAACATGATTGTTTTTGTGTTATAGGATTTATAAATGTGATAATCATCCAAGACAAAGCTGTTACGGGCTGAGGTCAACTGGAATATGGTGAGTGAGCAAAACTGGGTCCTGGTGTTGACTCAGCCCGCTAAGTACCACGACTTCCCCATGTGCCTTGGTAAATCGAGGAAACATCAATGGCCTCTCTTGGTAGAAAGATTTCGTGTACATTATTCTATTGGAAAGGCTAAAATCAAGGACACATCAATGGCCCAGCTTGGAAGAAAGATTTCATGTACATTATCCTATTGGAAAGGGCACTTCTATCCCTGGGGGGGGGGGGGGGGGGGGCTGAACCTAATCGAATCTACCATCTCAAACATTCTTGTGTTCAAGTTATCATTGCTTTTCTTTGAAACATTGACTGTATTCATTAACTGAAATGGGGTATACAAAATGTGTTGGAGGCCCGCCAGAGGGGCCACACTAAACAACAATGGTGCCTCAGAATGCAAGCTATGCAAAAAAGGGTGCTTGAGAAAGCACATTTTACAGCAAAGCAGAAAACCAACGAAAATAAGGACACAAAACATGTTAGGTGCCGCTTCTGGCTTGTGAAAGTGCACCCTCTTTTGCTAAAGCGACAACTCTAGAATTAGCCTCTCGCCAAGTATATCAAAATGAGATGTGGATGTGGCTGCAGAGAAAGGATATTTGTTCAAAACTTCTTTCTAAGCGCCACAGGCAGGTGGAGGCACCTGAGACCCATGCATTGACATTCTTGCAGTCGCCTTTGATAACGAGGGACTCCCCCCATTCATGGCTGAAGTTTCTGATAGCCTCGAGAAGTAGTATCAGTTCATGCGTATTGGAATCAGTAAGGGCAATGTGACCTGAGTAGAGGAGAAAAGGATACTGTGATCTCTTAACAAGCCCGCAAAGCCCACCAGGCACAGCTGCCAAGAGCCCAGCCATCAAAGTTCAGCTTGACTTGGGGGGTCTCCAAAGGGAGGAACGGGGAATATGTGCCAGCCCTGTTTGCAAAATATTGTGCCGAGAGTTGAGAAACTCAGTGTACCTCAAACTTTTGAAGTTTTTGTGGTTCTGTGCCCAAAGTATTAGTGTGGCTTTGATGGAATCAGTGAGGATCTTGGGGTTGGCCTCCCTACGCTCAAAGATTCATGTTCCTTTCGATCCACAAGGTCCAGATCACTGCTACTATTGTAATGCTTCAAAGGAAGGTGCCGGCTGCCGGGTAAAGTGGTGAGTGCAAGGCCTGAAAGAGTTGCAGTATTGACTGGGGGGTCAACCAATAACATCGAAGCATCGTAATAGATCCATCCTAAGTGAATGGGCTACCTTGCAATGTAGGAGAAGATGATCATTGGTCTCTTTGGCTGATTTACACAGCACACCTGTTTGGGATAAGCAGACCCTTGCGTTTGAATTTGGTCAACAATCAGGACCTTCTTAAGGATTGCCAGCCAGCAGAAAGTTTGGATTTTAGGTGGGATGGAGGTAAGTCAAGCTTTTTTGGCCAAGGTTATGTGGAAAGGCGGGAGGTTGGTGAAGGATGTCATAAAGAAAGAACATGTGAAAATAGCAAAGGCTGAAGGGGACCAAGTGATCTTGTCGGGCCCCACTAACAGTATGAAGGCACCCTGGATAAGGGCAGACAGAAAGATGAAGTAGTTGAGATCATGATCCTGTAGCTGTCTTCTAAAAGTAGGACTCCAAATTCTGTGGCTCCCTAGGGCCTCGAAGGATTGGCTTCTAGTGGCCTCCTGGTTCACTGAGAGCTGGAATAGGGATGGATGTGTCCTGTAGGAAAGTATTACCTATCCAAAGGTTGCACCAAAACTTGATCCTCGTATCCTCCACCGAAACTTTGGGCTTGAAAAGAGGTAGACTTCACATAAGCAAATGCCAAACTCCCAAGGGTCTAGAGGTTTGTTGTGCCCAAGGGAGCCACTTTGATTGGTCACGATGGTATTTTTGTCAAAGGACTGCCTGCCACAAGTGGCCAGGTTGAGTAGCCAACAGCCACTACCATTTCCCTAGTAGGGCTAGGTTGCTTTTTCCTAGATCCCCAATCCCTAGACTACCATTCGTTTTTGGGGTGGGTGACAATGCTCCTAGCAATCAGGAGGATATGGTTACAGACCATAAGAAATTCCTCATAAGCTTTTCAAGGTGTACAGCTACATCCATGGGCATATGGAGAATAGGGATATTTGGTAGACTGGGAGATTGGACAGGCTGGTTTTTATTAGCGTTATGAGAACTGCATGAGAGAGGAATCTACCCTTCCAGGCAGCAAGTTTCTAGTCAAACCTCTTTACTATGGAGGCCCACAAGTGTTCTCTGGGTTTGCCAATACGTAATGGGTGGGAGTGGGACTGGAGGCAGGCGGTGCGGAGGATTCCGCTGGTGGAGGAGAGTAAGGCATTGGCAACATGGAGGGGAGTGACCTGAGCATGGCCCCTCCTCCAGGCCAAGCCAACCACCTGCTTCACTACACTTGCCGCCTCGGCCATCAGTGCCTGCTGCACACTGCAAGCCCCTGCCCTCATCGGTCTCTATCTCTCTATGCTAATTCTCTCTCTCTTCCCTCTAAACGTATCTCTTCTCTTCTCTCTCCTCTTTCCAACTCTCTCACTCTTTCTTGCCTGTTTATCTATGTATCCTAGTTTAACAGTCTTCTCTCTTCCCTACTTCTCAATCTCTCATCTCTTTTAATTTCTTTCTCCTACTCTATTGTCACTCTACCTAATTGTCAGTCACTATTCTTTGTTTTTTTCTAAATCTGTCTATTTGTTCATCTCTCCTCCTTCTTCCTCTTCTTCTATCTCAATCTCTGGAACTCTCCCCATCTTTCTCCTCCTCTCTATCTCTCTCTCTTTCAGTCTTCTCTCTCCCTACTCCTCTCTCTCCTAATTCTACCTCTCTCTCTCTCTCTACGTACTTGGTTTTATTGTTGTCTTGTCCAAGATCCCTACTGGCTTTTAAAATTTCATCCTCAGAGATAGGTCGCTCAAGCCATTCATCATTGTCAAGGGGTCAAGGGGGGGAGTAAGGAAAGAGAGATCATTAATTGTCGGTCTCGGGGCAGCTTGTGAGGAAAAAAATATTTCTGAAGAATTAATTACGGCTCGATCAACCTCGGTTGGGTGATAGTAAATGTGATGCCCCACCTTAATATGAGTGATCATGTTTGCCCTATGCCTAAGGTTGGCGGTCATGTGGAAGAACTTGGTGTTCCGGTTAGAGATCATTAATTGTTGGTCTAGGAACAGCTTGTGAGGAAAAAAAAGCTTTCTGAAGAATTTAATTATGGCTCGATCAACCTCGAATGGCTGACAGTAGGTGCGATGCCCCACCTTAATATGAGTGATCATGTTTGTCCAATGCCTAAGGTTAGTGGTCATGTGGAAGAACTTGGTGTTCTGGTCACCAAACTTTAACCATTTGATACAGGACTTCTGATACCAAAACATTTCTTCGTTTTTGAGGACCAACTGATTATCAAGTTCAGCATGTGTTTTAGTGGTCCTTTCCTCAAGGGCAAGTTCTCTATCTTCTTCAATCAAGTCGAGTTCCTTAATTTGGAATGAGATCCCTCTTTAGGTGGACTCAAAGTTGATTGGGGGCTCTTTGGCTCAAGTGATGAGAGGGCCTTGAAGAAGTTGTAACTTCTTTTGAAATCAAAATCCCTCCCAGTCTTGGACACGAAGGAGTTCCACCAGTGAGGGAGCAAGAAGAGGAGGTTTGCTTCTGCCAAGATAACTCAAACCACAAGGGTCTCTTGCCATTGAACCCAGGGAAGGTGTCAAGGAAGATGGGTCTATGGTCTAAAGTTGGTTTTGGGAGAGAAAGAGAGTGGGTCCTTGGGAAAGCCTCATCCCATTTGGGTAATACTAAAAATCAATCTAATTTGGAGAGCCTGGGGCTCAGAGTGGTTTGACCAGGTGAAGAGTGCCCCGTTGAGAGGAATTTCGATTAGGTTGCTCCTGCGGATGACATTGGAGAAAGCTGCCATGGGGAATGGTTACGATTTTTATCGAAGGTCCACCTAGTGAGGCTAAGGTCCCCACCAATTCACCAGAGGTGGGGTCGATGGGAGCAACACTGTTGAGCTAATCCCAAAGGTGGTCTTTGAGGTGGTCCATATTTGGACCATAGCCGGAAGAGAAGAGCCAGAGTTTACTGTCTGAGATTCTGGACAAAGAAACTGAAGTAGAGTAAGACCCTCTTGTGGCTTGGCAGCACTGGAGAAGGCCTGGGTCCCAAATGACCCAAATGCTGCCTGAGGGCCCTTGAGCCTCCAAAGCCTCCCACTGGCAGCACAGACAGCCTCATACCTTGCGGATAGAGGAGAGGTTTGGATAGGCAGTTTCATTTCGTTAATGCCTAGGACCTGGGGTGAGAACTTCCGGCAGTAACCCAGGACGGCATTCTCTTTTCTAGGGTCTCCAAGATCAATGATATTCCATATCAGTATCCTCATTGGGGAGGGGTGGACCAGGGGTTAAGACGTCAAAAGGAATGTCTTAAAAGTCAGCCATGCGAGGGGGAATAGCCAGAAGGGGGAGGGGATGAGGAGCTAGGTTCTGCCCTGTCATAGCGGATCCCAAAGGAGAGGTTGATATCTCCATTTGCCCAAGACCTTTTACTTTTGAACTGGTCTTTGCATTGGCTTTGAGAAAATCTCTGATATCTGTCTCAGGTCCTCCGCAGATCATACCCATGGCTCTGTGAAATTTGTTAATGTTGCCTTGGGAATGGGTTTGACCTTATTCTCTTGGTGTCCTCTGAGTCCACGGGGTAGTAGGATTCAGCTTCAGAAACAGTCTTTTGATAAGTCCATCCGTCCAGGTCTGAGAATGAAGAGATGATTTGGTACCCGGGATCATCCTTCAAGGTAGGACCCAAAGGGGCTTTAATTGGTCACGAGCCCCTGGCTTTCCCTCGATGTATAGACATGGTAATTTTGCCATTTTGTTATCTACGGCAGTCGCTAGCTGTATGTGATCAATCATCATAATTTAATACAATACAGTGAATTTCTTCAGAGGGAAAAATAAATAAGGAAAGGGGGAGGGGTGTTCCTCTCCTAGATTCCTGAGAATGATATCCTTTTAAGAAAAAATTTACTTGTAATGACTATGCCCCAAATATTGAGCAATGTAATAACCTCCATGGTATTAAATCGTCTCCCATTTGGGCAAAATGAGAAGGAACGTGCAAAAAACTCACCATAATAACCCTGAGAACTGAAATTAAATTCTCAAGCATATAAGATGCAAGAACTGATTAATTTGTACGTAATTTCCATAAGCACAAGATATCCATGAAGTTATACAAAGGCAATAAGGAAATGGAAATATTTAACTCATCCATTCAATTCATGTATTTCAGTTAAAAAATAAATGTGACAGTGAAAAGCCAGAAAAACTACGTTATAACTAGCATACCAATTCATGAGTAGTTCTACTATCCAGCTAGCATGACATCGTAGAAATATGACAAATCACATTGCATAACCAAGGACACTTACCCAACCCAGCAATTTCTACAAACATCAGGATCACATTCTCTGTCCGCAGCAAAGCAAGGGCATTGCCGACTTCGGCATTGACTCTTAGCACAATGGCATCCCCTAAAACGATTCTTGCAAGTTTTGGGACACCTGGGAATGAAACCAAAAGAGTCAATCATGTGAAAGAAAGAGTTCACAGTAACCATATTGAAAGGAATCACCTCATAAAAAATGCAGGTCCTCAACAAGATGATTCAATTAAAAAGACAGAAGGAAAAAAAAAAAAGCAATAGTATTCCTTACGGTGAGAGTAAAAAACAGAATATTCCAAATGGTTGGAAATTTAAAAGTACAAGCATCATGCTCATTTACAATCATGCATGGTTAATCCTTCCTTGTGATAGGAAAGGGATAAGAATTCTTCCACAAGTTCCTATTGAAAATTTTGGATAATCCTAATCATTTAACAAACAATATGTTTTTAGTAGAGGGGGAGAGAGAGAGAGAGAGAGTACTAAACTTTAAATTAAATAAATATAACAAAAAGATAAATAGCACTTGGCCATCATTCATGGATATATAATAAAAATTACTTAGTGTCCTATTGACTTGACATGACATGACAAAATGAACACATTGTACAGCTCTGAGGAACATAAATGTATCTTAGGAATCAAGTTAGCTCCATGTCATTCTCCAGGGGTTCTAACATTTACAATTTGTACATATAACAACATTACTCAAATAAATTAGCACCAACAAGATGGTAACTTTTTATGTTCCATTCAACTCCAACAAGCAAAATCATACTTTAGATGCAAACAGGTAACACCAAGGTAACAGACATGGGGCAACATTATAAAACCTCAGACTCAGTATGGAGCCTAATCTATAATTAGGTATGTCAATGATAGGATGAAATTGTACCTACATAAACACAACCTGATTGTACTATATTTCTTTGTAGGCCTAAACAAATGCAAAAAACTTCTTTTGTCCAATCGCTATGTTTTATGGCATACTCATCACATAACAAGTAAATCTTTATTACCACTAGCAAACGAAGGAATAATCATATGTAACAAATGGTAGCTTAGATACCCTGATGCTTAAAGGAGACATACTGAAATGATATGGTGCACAAAATGATATTGCATCTCCCTAGGAAATTCATTAATATAACATGATATAAAAACAAAAGTAAAATATGTTTAAGTCACAAAACAAAGATGATTATTGTTTGTTTGCAAACCTTGTGTAATAATGGTAAAACTAAAATTATGATACATCTTAAGTAAAACATGAAACAGGACATCCAGAATACAATGTGAATAGTTTAAAGTGTAGGGTTTAGGCGCATCCGGGGATGGATGGATCTGTTATAGTGAGTCCACCTTCTTAAAATCCATCTTTGACAAGGAATTTGGATACAAAGTTTTGCAGGTTTATCTTCTAGACCACCATGATCATAAATATGGAATAAGGAAATGAATTTTGAGCCTTTAAAAAGGCTTATTTTGTTATTTTCTTTGGACCACTCAATTTAATTGTTCGAAGTTTATCAGATCCTCACTGTTTTTGGAGCTTCAAATTCATGGATCTGAGGTAAAGAATTTACAGTGATGTAGGATGTGTTTCAGGTCCGAAATCACATAAGTTGTATGATTCGCCAAATACTTTTCCTGGTTTAAAATATGTATCAGGAGCTTATGATATCTAATCTGTACAATGATTATTACAACTACAATTGATAGATAAATGTGCCAAATAAAATACGAAAGTATTATTATCAGTTAAATAACCTTCAGGAATGCGAACTTATGCACTTCGTTTATTAAGCTTCATTATCATTCCATGTCAGAAATCTAAGCAATGTCATAACTTATAACTGTCAGAGTGCTACCTGGTCGGCATTCCAGCTCATGGGTCAAGGTTTGTGAATATGCGACTTACATGGGAAACTAAAGGGTAAATCCATCCTAATTTATATGAAAGCAAACTTACAAACTATTTTGCAATTTAAGGCCCTGTTCAGACGCATGAAATTTTAGGAAAAGCACCTCTTTTACCCAACTATCTATGAGTTATAAACATCCTAGCTTGGTCCACCATAATTCATTGGCGAGCTTATTTTTCTAACCCTGCTCATCAAACAAAATGCCACCAAGACACTCATTGGACTAGCCAAAAAGAAAAAAGTATTTTTCCTAAATTACCATAAAAAATAAAAACTGCAGCATTTTCAGGATAGCCTATAATGATAAGCAGGGACTATTTGCTATGACTCTTAGCATCCGAATGGGGCTTAAAAACTTGATGGAGATAAAAAGCTGGGTGATTCAAAAACAATTTTTTTTTTAATATCAAGGATGTGGGTGTATGGTTTATTTTTTTATTAAGGTTAATTTTTTAGGAATTATAATGTGGATTAACATCCAACATTTAGTTTCTATTTTTTATTTTTATTTTTTACTAGTCATGGGTACTGTTCATGGATACTATTCACTGGTTGCCATTCACATAGGTGTTTCTGAAATTTTTAATAACATTTAATAGTATTTTAGAACCCTAAATTGTTTACTTGGATCTTAAGTTAATTTTAGGGTTTTATAGGCCTATAAAAGGTGGAACGTCACATTATGGGACGCGGAGACAATTGAAATGAATTTATTTTATGAAAGAAGAAATTTCTTCTTCTCTCGGCTTGATTGACTGCCATGTTTTTTATCCATTACTGTTGATTTTTACTTGTTTGAGGTCCGGAAAATATGTGGATTTAATTTTCCACCTTTCCTTCTAGCATCAAGTTGTATCAGAGCTCCGTTTGAAGACGGATAGAGATTGCAATGGCTGCTGGTGGTCTTAGCCATAGGGATCCCAATTTGATCCAAATTGTGCAAGGAAATCAATAACATTACCGAGAGAGTTACATAGTTGTTGCGCAAGCAACACTAACAACAACATGCCCTAAACAACGAGGAATCTATAGGGATTCATCCAAATCGAGAGAGATGCCATGGAGATTGGCACGAATCAGAGTTTAAATTTGAGTGGAAACGGATTGATGATGTGTAAAGTAATCACGATCAGTTTGATGCATGATGGCTTCGACCGGAACATAATTTTAAAGGAAAACAACAAGAATCCAATCTTCAATTTAGACTCAATATTCTTTGAATCAGTGGATGGTCTTATCTTTGATAGTGACCCCATCTTTTATAAAGAACCAGGTGATCCTACATTGATGGTTATCCCAATTTTATTTTATTTTTTTTGATACTGTTAACTGTATGGTTATCCCAATTTTTATGAACCGTTGGATGAAAATTGGAACTCAAAGTTCCTATACAGGACAAAAACCAAGTTGTAGGCAATGGTGATGGTCGTTGCAATGATGGTAATGACTATGATTTTGGTGGTGGTGAAGAAGTAAACAAGGAGGCAACGAGAGGCAGCAACCATAAAGAGCTCTTTTCTCTCACCAATAGTAGGGCTGACCTTTCCTCTTTGCAACTAGAGGATTCCATCTCACAAATGCAGGCTACTATATATGGGTGCACCAAAGTCCTTATCAACCTGTTTGGGGATATTTTCGAGGATATTTTGGTTAGGTCTATAACCCATAGGTCCTAGATCAAGCTGTAATATCAATGCACAATATTTGGGCTAAGAGAAACCTTGTGTTTAGATGCGGATTCACATTAACACATTTCAAAACTCGATGGCAAGTTTTCTCAGACCAAGGGAGAACGATGGAGATCATGGATGTGGATGTACCTTTTATTTTTTTATTCGAGTTAAATTTTTAGGAATTATAATATGCATAATCTCCAACACTTAGATTCTAACTTTTTTATTTTTTCTTTTTTAACTTTCAACAAGTCCTTTTCACGGCACTATTCACAGGTTTCTATTCACTGGTACTATTCACAGGTTACCAATCACGTGGGCATTTCTGAAATTTTAGTATTATTTAGGGGTACTTTAGAGTCTTAAATTGTTTACTTTCATTTTAAGTTAATTTTAGGGTTTCACCGGCTTATAAAAGGTGGGATGTCACATTATCGGATGATGACGCTATTTGAATGAATTTTATTTTGTGAAAGAAGAAAAATCTTCTTGTCTCGGCTTGATTTACAGCCATGATTTTTACTTGCTTGAGGTTTTAGAAAAACAAGGATTTGATTCCCACATCTCCTTCTTGCATCAAACTTCAACTGATGGGGCCCTTTGTAAGGAAATAACATAAACGAGCAAACAAGATACTCATATCTTTGTGTATTAGGAACAGATAAATAAAAGCTTAACCAAGCCTCGTTTAGTTAGTTTGAATGTTCACTAGATTGTTACCCAAATTGCATCAGCAATAAGTACATTATTGTGTTATACCCTAATGAAATAGACCAAAGAACCATGTATTGATCATGAATTATCAGAAGTAAATAGAAAACAAGACACATGATAAAATTGACAGATGGCACCCTGGGCTTCTGTAGATGGTTCTTGACATATTGGTCATTTCCTTCTACAAACAGATGTAGATTGTTGTGGAAGCTGTCCCACTATGGTCATCCTCTGGGGCATCTGCAGGGAAAGGAAACAAAAGCCTATGATAATGTTTACAGATGGTGACCTGAGCTTCTGTAGCTGGTCATGTAACTTATTTGGGTTCATCTCCTTCAACAAAGAGAGGTAAACTGTTATGAAAAATTGTCCAACTCCAAGCCCTCTGTGCAAAGAAAGGTGGTATCCCAGAATAGACCAATTGAAGGAAGTGTCTTACTAAGAGATCCATGTGGGAGGACACTGGCATTCTTTAAGGTCCCCCCTTGGAGTCGATGTTGCAACTACAACAGACAGAGGAGCATTACTGGCTAGGACCCAAATCGAAACTATTAGCCCTTAGGCTCCATTGAAAGTTGAAGGAAGCAGAGTTAATGTTAGTAGATGGATCACAAAGGAGTCACCTTTCCTGTGGAGGGTTGACGCTTTGAGGCAACAACAAGGAAGCTATATATGAACAAAGATAACTTCTTCCACCCATATCCTTCGGGACAGAAACAAGAATGCAGAAGGGCTTGCAGAGGAGAAAATCGATACTCTTGAGCAGTGTTACATGGACACTGACATAAGCGGTGATCTCCAGCACATGTCTAATTTCTCTAATACTACAGCAGAAAATGCCAACACCGCAAGACAAGTCCCAAAAAGTGACATTTCATATACAATAATATATTTATAATATAATAAAAATTTTCTCATTTTTACATGTGGGTGCTTCGCATGGTGGTAGAAAACTCAACGTCACAAAAAAAGGCAAGCCCTGAATAATTAGAGGAATTCTGGCAATTTAGCCCACTCGAGTGGCTCAAGCAGGACTATGAAAATACCCTTAGCTGTTCAGGGCTCCAAACATGGAACCGCCAAATAACTCAAATACCCCCTGTTCCATTTTACTAACCCTAAATAAACAAGGGCATTTTAGTAATTTGGAAGTTTCACGTTCCCAAATATGGACAACCAGGGATATTTTCGTAATTTGCCTAGAGTCACTTAAGTAGCCCAAATTATCAAAATGTTCCTAACTGTTCAATGTTCCCAACCTTGAACATAGGAAATTAGGCAAATTTGGAACAAAAATTTCAAGGTATGTTTATTAAATGAAACTTAGAAAATAAACCCTGCAGTGGTAAATGGGATCTTATGAGCACTTTAATGATATTGTAAAATAATTTTGAGTCCTTAAATGATATTTTACCTAAAATTTGAAACTTTTGTTCTTTTAGATAATATCAAGAGATGTTGACTTTTCCACTCAAGCAGCTAGAAAGAATGGTAATGCCATGTATGAAACTACTCACAGTTGAAAGGTAATAGGGAAGATAACCAGAGCATGAAATATTCAAAATAACAGGAATCAATAGAATGAAATTTAGTCCCTACATTCATCAATTAAACTACGCAAAACACAATAATGGATCAGAGTGTACATTTACTCTGATGCTTTATTTCAAGTACACCATAGAGCTCTAAATTTTCTTTTACGAATTGAAACAACTTAAGATTCCCCTTAAAGACCAATAATCTGCAAATGCCAAATTTAGTATAAAAGAACAGCATAGAATTGGTAACAGTGAAATTAGGACATTCATAAAAAAGTTATACTCTAATGGATATGCAAATCAAAAAAGAGTGCTCAGTGACCCAGTTCAGTAGATGCCAAAGGACAAACAGCACAGACATTTCACTATTTATAAATATTGCACCCAAAAACATACCCACAATACTTTTCGCAGCAGGTTCCATTTTGTAGGCAGCTGCACTGTTTTCCACAAGAAGATTGACAACTACAAGGGGTGAATTGCCGACATGGCTGGTCCTTCCGATCAGCGATTCGTTTCCTAATTGCTGGATGACCTGCAGACTTCCAAGTATACTTCAAGCGACGTACCCTACCCCTTCTCCGCAAAAATCTTGATCGCCTCCGTAGTTTGGTCCCCTAAAAATCATTCCAAGAAAATTTAGACCCTCAATATGCAAAGAAAGAAAGTCCCAACACATAGAAAGTGCAAGCAGAAGAACAACCAAGATATCATCACAATCAGCCATTCCGCATGCATCATTGTGACAATTCGCACCCTCTCCTGCTCCGAGGTAGGGTTTCATTTCGTTAAAATTCATGTATTGGGCAATTTCAGCACATGTCTTCATGCCATTGAGCACATTTCTAGCAATGTGACAGCTGTTTCAACAAAGGAACAAGGTGTCCAAGTTAGATAACTAATACAAAGAAAGGGAAGAGTGCCCAACCAAGTAATGCACTAAGAAACCAGAGTACCCATAGTAATAAGAATAAACTAACTTAACAGGAAAAGTTGCATCAACTATAACAGTATACTGCGCTAAAATATTCATGAAGACCACTGCCGAAACAAAAGAACCTTACTCAAAAGTGAATTATAATTGAAAGCTAGAATACAATCAACCAAAAAACAAATCAAACTTCTTCCAGCGAAATCTGTACTCTGAGAAGGAACCCAAGAAACCACATCAGTCATGCCTAAAGCAAATTAACAGTTTAAAAGAACCAACCTACTAATAGAATCTAAATGAATGCTAATCAAAGAGTTTGATAAGGGGTACACCTATGGGGGCTGTAAGTGAACCTACATTGGGCACGGATATTAATATGCCAATTAGGCTGGCAATGGGCCAGGCCCCCAGCCAGGCCGGGCCTAGCCCTAGCCCTAGCCCAACCCTGGTCCCTATAGGGCCAGCCTGAGCCTTGCCCAGATCGGGCCAAAACGGCCCCACCCTTACCCAGTTCGAACAGGGCCTAATAGACCCAATGAAAAATAAAGGAAAAAATAAAGAAGAAAAGGATCAGGCCACATTCATGGCCCAAGCCCTGGCCCAGCCTCTGGCCTCATTTGAGGCCCAAACCTAGTTTTTCAAGGACGGACCAGTCAGGCCTCTAGGCCCCTTGCCAACCCTCATCCCAATCTTCTATATTGTGTAGCTTATTTATGGTCTTATATGGCCGCCAGACATTTCCCTAACGTGGAAAAATAAAGAAGAAAAGGATCAGGCCACATTCATGGCCCAAGCCCTGGCCCAGCCCTCTGGCTTCATTTGTGACCCAAACCTAGTTTTTCAAGGACGGAGCAGTCAGGCCTCTAGGCCCCTTGCCAACCCTCATCCCAATCTTCTATATTGTGTTGCTTATTTATGGTCTTATATGGCTGCCAGACAGTTCCCTAGCGCGGGTTATTCGCATAATTTTTTTGTTTTTATGTGTTATTCAGTGTAAATATTTTATCTAAAACTAGAGGATGACAAAATTGAACATAGAATCGTGAAGAGAATAAATGGAGGAGCAATTGTTGTTTTGATTTATGCCACAGTTACCCAAAGTGATTTGGAAACCGAATCAATTAGGTATTGGAAGTACGAATCGTCGCTAGCAGGAGAATTCATGGTTGCGGAATTGACATCCGTACAAGAGAAATTGTGGAGACAAGATGCCTATTTTGTGGGATCGAGATTCAACCAAAATATAATCGAGAACCCTACAAACATGGAATCGAGATTCCTAACTCTTTGGAATCGAGTTCCAACCTAGTTGGAATGGACCAATATGAAATCGAGATTCCAACATCTTTGGGATCGAGAGGGAACTAAGAGGGAAACATTACATTTATCTCTGTCATTCATTCCTAAAAGATTTAAGTAGAAAACGTGGACCATTACTTTGGTTTCTATCGATCATTTCATGCTAAAACAAATGACTACACCTTGTAGCTTAAGACTGAGTATCTAGCTCGAGAAGTTTGATACTTTGAAAACTTCTAAATATCACTCTAAAAAAAAAAAAGCAAAAAACAAAAAAGGCAAAAAAAGAAAAGAAAAAGGGGGGATTGAGGAAGTGGTAGAATTTTGTAAAATGTGGAATCCAATTTCAACAAGGTTAGAATTGAGATTCCCCAATTGTGGAATCGAGAATCATAAAATATTGGAAACGAAATTCTACAAATGTTGGACAAGATTCCTAAAATACGGAATGGAGATTCTAGACTTCACCGAAACGAGTTCTGTAAATATTTGGGGTTCCGAATCAGAATCGGGACCTTTGGTGAGAGATTTGGTAACTATGGTCAGTGTTTCAAAAAGCGCTAGGCGGCACCTAGGCAGTCCGGCGGTCCAGGCCGCCCAGCGTCTAGGCGGGCTCCCAGAACCTGAGCGGCCTAGCAGAAACTTTTTTTTTTTGGGGTTTTCTATCTCTAAAATAGCCTCTAATGGGTTTTAGGTTTCAAATGAACCTAAAACCAACAATTTTTCCCCTTTAGTATTAAAAAAATGACCTAAAAATACCCTCAATGAGCCGCATTCCGCCCTTGAGCAGGGCACAGGCCCTGGGTGGCCGCATAGGCAGGTTCCCGGGCACCTAGGAGGGTGCCCAGGGATATCCACCTAGTTTGGCCGCCTAGGCCTGGGCAATGCGCCCAGTCCTTCTAGACCGCTTAGGCGGCCGCCTAGGCGCTAGGCGGTCCACTTTTTAAAACTATGACTATGCTTTATGCCATTATCATTTTCATAAATCGATTAATTAGCTGTCTCAAATGTATTTTAGTGCATTTGCATAATATTTTTGATAGAAGGGATGTGGTACACACCAAGATAGGCATTTTCATATCTCAAGAGAACAATATATTGTTTAGATTTAGTTGCAGGTTTTTTATGATGTGAAAACCAGTTTTTTATTTGCATGTAGTGGTACTTGATTTAAATCAATGAATCATTTTCGTTTTGCCGGTTTGGATCGTGTCACAACGAAAGTTTTGGATTTAGACAAATTCTTTAGCATGCAACTCATTTAACTAAAGAGGTGTGCAACCAAACTAGCTATATCCTAGGAGTAGGATCGCCTAAACCAGAATGCATCTTAGTTCTCATACCATGTCAACAGAAATGGATTCGAGTGAGAATTCATAAATTGAATAAAAATGTGCATCAACACCCCCTCTTCCCCGTACCTCTTCCTCAAAGCCATGGAGTGTTTTAGCAAACTCATCAAAAGATAAACAATTTAAGGAAGATTTCAACCACCAAGACCTTCTAAATCTTAACTACATCATCCCATCTACTATATGCTAATTACCTCATTTTTGGGAATACCAACCATCATTCTAACCATTCCCTAAAACACACCCTTGGTCACTTCCAATCTTCACCATTCAACATAAAAAATTCCACAAAAACAAAGATATTCTTCTTCAGCCCCACCAAATGATAAATCTTGACCTAGCCAATTCCTAAAATACAGCCTATTGGCACTTCCCAATTCCTAAAACATATCAAGGTTTGTCACTATTCTAAAGGAAACTCACCCCTAGTTTTTGTCAACCCCTAATTGAGGAAACCATATCTACCCAAAAGGTTGGAAACTAACGCATCTCACCCCAGAGGATTACCCTTATCAACTCATGCCTACCAGCATTAAGAAATCATTGGTAATCAACTTTCAAACTACTTTCGACCATTAACACCCCCAAGTAGGAACCAACAAAACAAAAGACAATGAAACCTTGTAAATTGGATGACCGTTTCTAAACTTAAGAATGGAGGTGATTTGGTATCAAAAGGATTAAGGACTTCAACATGTCCTCACCAGCTAAATTTGGATGGAAAATAGCAAGTGGAAAACACTACATGTAATAGGATTTAATAAGGAAAAATATCTTTAGAGGAATCATATAAGGACACCTAAAGTAACAAGGGACTCTTGGGCTTAAGATTGGAATTCATAAAACCCTCCCACTTATAATAAAACATGGTCATTAGGCCTTAGGTGACACTTGGGTTCCCAACAGTAATCATGATAGAGCTCATGAAATGATAAAAGACAAAGGGATGTAAAACAATACACTAATGGCCATATGAAAAAGCCAATCCACCATTGGACCTCATGGTTTTCATAGTTAGCTTATCAAAAGAAGATAGTCACAATCGATAGGCTGGAAAGATAGTGACTCTGATTGGGTCGAATGAGTCACTTCTGTAAACCCAATAATGAGAGCAACAATTATTAGTTCGTTTCATGCAAATTTGTGACTCACATATACAAAACAATCTTATGGAGGTTTAATACCATATTGTAGACAAATCAAGTATCCTTTACCTCCCAACAAACAAGTTCAAAACAAAATTCGCAAACATATTACCCAGCCAAGATTTGGAAAGTCTCACTCCACATATAATTATTTAGGTAATTTGGCAAGGAACAAAATGGATGCCAACAAAAGAATCTTTCAAAGGGTTCTAAGTGAGGTGAACTAGAAGATAAAAAATGGCATCCTTCTTCACATAATTCTCAGTCTGATCCTTTTACCTAGCTCGAACCAACCATACCTACAAACCTGTCTACCTTAGAGCCTGCCTGATGGAGGGCAAAATTAATTTTATTTAATTTCAAAGGATGTATGTTATAGTTATAGTTTTAGGTTTATTTCTAGGATTTTAGGGTTTTTATATTTTTTATTTACTTCATGACTCCTATTCACAATTATTGTTCACGACTATTGTTCAAGGGTACTTATTGTTCACATGGGTAAAACTATCATTACGAAATTTAAGTTTAAGTTAGGATATATGGGTCAACATATTATTTGTTTGGACACTTTTTGTACTTGGAACATTTATTATAATATATAAGATGTGTGTAGGGCCTTGAGTGGGTCACTCCACATGATTTTCATAAATTGAAAAAGAGAGGGCTTAAGCTTTCGGAACCCTAGTTGGGCTATGGAGAAGAAACCCTACGTTTCTTTGAATTATGCATTTGTTTGGCTTTGTTTCTTGTAAATTTTACTGTCCCCTCAAATTTTTCAGCATCCATGTGGTCTAAGAGCCAACGATCTGTATGGACAGTATTGTAGCACAGTATCGTAGCAAGTAGTGTTCTACATTACTGTAGCATGATAGCATGATATTGTAGCATCATTTTTTGTGTCCTAGATCAACAACCAAGCCTATATCTTGCTGATTTCAGTTCGTTTTTGTTGATCATCTGCCTAGGGATTGTGATTTCGGCAATCCCATGGTGGCAAGGGGTTGTGCAAGGGGAGTTTTTGTAGATTTGCTCTGTGATTCTAGAGATAATAGAATTGAGGAAGCAAGCTCAGCAAGATGACGCAGCATTTCATGAGCCTCAATAATGAGCAAAACGGTGATCTTTCAACCCAAAAGTATCTCGAGTACAAGCCTTTTCAATTTCACGCTCCACATGGGGACTCCAGTGATGAGGATAGTGACAGTAGACGTTAACATTGGGAACATAACTCAGGGTTTTTTACTTGAAAGATGAGATTATTGATTTTGACACTGATTGCCTCGAAAATCAACAAATTGTAGATTGGGATTCAGCACCAATCTTCGACACATGCTCTGAAGAACAACAAGATTGTTAAGGGGATCCAATCTATGAAAAGGATCAAGATGATGTTAAAGACATTTTGGAAGAAGGTTAAGAACACGAAAAGAAGGCCGCAGTTGACCTAATCCAAATCATGGCCTTTGAAGATCTCATTAATATTGAAGAGATCAAGAATTCAAGAAATTTAGGGTATTGGAATCAGAATGGCACAGATAAAACATCAACTCATAAACCGCAAATTGTGGTCCTGATTTTCATTAGATGTCGACAAAACCTCGCCAAAGAACTTAGTTTGGATTATCTTACATGATTTTCAATAGGAGTTCAAGAATAGCCGAATCTAATAAATTTTAATTGATTCCTCAATATACATATCAAGCTCCGTTTCTTGAGGAATTATTTTTACCACAAATAATATTTGAGCAACCAAAGAAAAAGCAGGTTAAAGAAGGTTGCAAGACTAATGCAACTTTCATCTTAGCACACTTCAGAACTCGAGGACGAGTCTTCTCCAACCAAGGGAGAATAATGGAGGGAAAAATTATTCCTATTTTGAATTTTTATTCAATTTCAGCGGATGTATATAATAGTTCTAATTTTAGGGTTTATTTCTATGTTTCTAATTTTTAGAGGTTCAAAGGTTTTTACATTTTTTATTGCATGAGTACTATTCACAATTATTGTTCATGAGTATTGTTCATGGATATTGTTCACAAGGGTAAAGCTGTCATTACGAAATTTAGTTTAAATTAGGATATATGGGTCAATGTCTCATTTGTTTGGACACTTTTCGTACTTGGAACATTAAATTATAGGGCAAGCTTTCTATGCTTCCTCTACTGCATAAAACTTATATACTTCCCTCTATCCAATCGTCCATTCTGAATGGATGGTTGAGATAACTCCAATCACAATGTCACATCTCTACACTATTTTATTTTAAATTTTTTTCTACACCATAGTTTGACACCAAATTTTGGGCATCCACTCTCTTAAACTCGTACTTGTAAAAAATATAAAAAAACTATTCCCAATAAAATAAAATAACCAAAATACCCATGAAAGTTTCACGAGGTATTTTGGTCATTATATTTTATCAAAAATTTCTTTTTAATATTTTTTTTAGGTGCCCCCCATTGAGAAGACGGCACGTACCAAATTTCATATTCATACAATTTGTCGAAAAAAACTAAAAGTAAATACTTCGAGACGTCGGATCTAGATCAAATGGTCAGTGGCTCACTTCATCTAAATTGGAAGGCTGGACGGTGGGAGAAGTATATATCTTCTATGTTGTAGGGGAAGTATAGAAACCTTTTCCCAAATTATAATATATAAGAGGTGTGTGGGGCCTTGAGGGGGTCATTCCACATGATTTTTAGAAATTGAAATAGAGAGAGCTTAGGCTTTTGGAACCCTAGCTTGGAGTATGGAGAAGAAACCCTATTATACTTGTGTTTGGCTTTGTTTCTCGTTAATTTTACTGTTCCCTCAAAATATCCTCCACCACTGGCTCACCCCAACCCCCCAAAAATACAAGCTTTCACATGGTTGTTTCTATCCAACCATACACTCACCTATCATCGTTAAAAAAGGGGCTTCAGCCTCCCGAATAGAGATGCATATCATGAAATAAGGCTAAAGAAACCATCAACACCTATTCTTACATTGTCTTTACGGAAAATATCTCCATATCCCCTACTTAGGTTTCATATCTCAATAGACCCAAGATTTCAAAAGATATCTTGGGGCATAGAAATATTAAGTTTCATATCTTCTAACCCCCTAGTCTAACTTTACCTACTTTAATCATGTTTTTTTAACCCAAACAAATTATAAAAAGATAGATCTTTCTAAACCACATCCTTTCTCTCTGTTCACGTGACTCTCCCCAAGCCCATCTCTCTCTTGCTTCCTCAACCAACACCCTCTTCCATCTTCCACTGCAACCCTCTCTCTTCACGTGACTCTCTCCAAACCCTTCTCTCTCTCTTGCTTCCCCAACGAGACCCACTTCCCTCTCTTCCTCTGCAACCCCAAGCAGTCTCTACCCTCTACCGAAGCCCACTCTGTCACCCTCTTCACCCTACCCAAGCCCCCTTTATCTCTCGCCCCTTCTCTCCATCACTGCAACCAGCTCCCCACTCAAGTACATCACATGATTCTACTTTTCAGTTCATTGTTCTTTGTTCATTGCTCTATTTATTTATTTTTTATTATATATATATACCACACAAAAAAAATACAAAAAAAATATGGCAATGAACAAGGGCGATTGTCAATTTGGAAGGAAGGGAAGGGAAGAAGTGTGTGGTGGGTTCCAAAAAGAGGGGGGGTTCAGAGTTTGGATACCAAGATAAGAGGAAGGAAAAGCGTCCACAACTTTTTTTTTGGTTAGAGCGAGAAAAGGAGGAAAGAGAATGTTTTGGGTACAAATTTCATAGTGTCATTATTCTTCATCTTCATTTTTTATTATCAATCTCCATTTGTTATGAATTTTCCTTGTTTTTTATTAATGTTCATTTTTGTTTGTACTTTCAATTTAATCTCAGAACTATGATTTTCGTTTGCCTAATATCAGAAATTATGCTCTGATTTTTTGGGAGAGTCATAGTGGAGAGAGAGATAAATTAGGGAGTCACGGTGGAGAGAGAAAGAAAGAAATTGGGATGTGTGAGAGAGTGAGAAACACAAAAGGGGGGAGAGAGAGAGTGGGGCAATACAATGAGAAAGAAGGGGTTGGGGAGAGTCACAATGGAGAGATAAAATAGGAGAACATCATGTGAAGAGAGAGAAAGGATGGGATTTAAAAAGCGTTGTCGTTCTACATATTGTTTGGGCTAAAAATTAGGATTAAAGTGGGGTAAAATTAGTCTAGGGGGGTAGAAGATATAAAACCTAAGATTTCTATGCTTCGAGATATGTTTTGAAATCTTGGTTCTATTGAGATATGAAACCTAAAAATAGGGGGCACAATGATATTTTCCCTTGTCTTTATCACCTCGTTGGGGAGTAAACTCCTCCACGACTTCAAATGGGTTTGGTTCACTTCAAGCTCAATCCAACTTTGCTTGGCCATTCCTTTGGAGGGTCTCAATCCTCACCCCACTATCGGCCAAGTGAATTGAGAGAAACTAAAGAATTCTCCAAGAAAAAGCAACCCCAAGTGGAATTAGAGAGGTTCTCATAAATGCTCTAGGAGATATCATATCCTCTTTCTCATGCTGCTTAGGAATCATGGATTCAACCAAGGCTAAGTCCATGGTCTCTTACAAGGTCACATAAGAAGTGACCCTACCTAGGGGCTCCAACCTAAATTTGGAAGAGGCTCAAAGAACGTAATCTAATGGCTTTCAGAAAGGCCCAGTGCCTCTATAGACCATATTTTCAATCACATTTTCCATCTTAGCAGGTCATTATAAGCCACTTTCAACACAAATCAAGTGAGGGCCAATATGATGGCTGATCCGCTACCTTAGGAGGACGCAGCGGAGGAGACTATGGACTCCATGTAAATGGTTTTTTGACTTCTCTATCATTACTCGTCCCCCTCCTACCTTCTCGCTCATCTCTAACTTCTTTCCTTTCACAACCTTTGCTTCATTGTCCTCCCATCTTCTCCTCTTCTCTCCTTCCTTTTTCTCACCCTAACTTGTTGTTTTTTTTTGGTTGGTTCAGTGGGCATGTGGCCCCTAACCATAGGAATGGAACTTGAGAGCAGTGCTATTAACACCCAGCTACAACAGTGTAGACCCATGCGCTATTCATTCACTAGCCCTAATTTATGTGTCTTCACCCTAATTTTTTGCAAAGTGGCCCCTCATTTTCAGTATATATGTTAAAGGCATTAATAAACTGTGCTTAACGGTATTAGCAACCAATCTGTGGGATGCTCAAATAGATCCATCCCACGTGGGACTTCCGTAAGCAACATTTTAGCAATATCTAAATTCAACACCTTGTTAAATGAAAGAAAAAGAAGAAAAAAGGCATCCTACAAAATATGTTTATCCTTCTAAATAATGGAAGTGAAAGAACCATTTCTACAAGATGCAGTACAGAACTCCCAAGCAAACTCGAGTGACATATAGTGAGAACCTCATGTACACACACACACAGAGAGAGAGAGAGAGAAAGAGAGTAGCCATTGCAATTCTTAATCTTCATTGTTTATTATTAATCTCCATTTGTTATTAATTTTCCTTGGTTTTCCTTTTTGTTAATGTTCATTTTTCTTTGTTACTTTCAATTTAATCTCAAAGCTAAGATTTTCGTTTGCATAGTATCAAAAATTATGCTCTAATTTTTTGGGAGAGTCATAGTGCAAAGAGAGAGAAATTAGGGAGAGTCACAGTGGAGAGAAAGAAAGAAAGAAATTAGGATGTGAGAGAGAGTGAGAAACATAAAAGGGAGGAGAGAGAGAGAGAGAGAGTGGGGTAATATAGTGAGACAGAAGGGGTTGGGGAGAGTCACGGTGGAGAGAGAAAAAATAGGAGAATATCATGTGATGAAGGAGAAAGGATGGGATTTAAAAAGTGTTGTCCTACGAATAGTTTGGGTTAAAAATTATGATTAAAGTGGGTAAAATTAGTCTAGGGGGAGAAGATATAAAACCTAAGATTTCTATGCATCGAGATATGTTTTGAAATCTTGGGTCTATTGAGATATAAAACCTAAAAATAGGGGGCACAAAGATATTTTCCCTTGTCTTGATCACCTCGTTGGGGAGTAAACACCTCCACGACTTCAAATGGGTTTGGTTCACTTCAAGCTCAAACCAACTTTGCTTGGCCATTCCTTTGGAGGGTCTCAATCCTCACCCCACTATCGGCCAAGTCAATTGAAGGAAACTAAAGAATTCTCTAAGAAAAAGCATAATGTATGGACCATCTTACAACACATTAGAGAGACAGCGGAATGAATGGACCATCTTACGACACATTAGAGACACCATCATATTTTGGGCCACGAACTACAAAGAGCAAAAAAATGTCCTAAGCAACTTTTTTCAATCAAACTAGAAAGACATCCTCAACAATAGACCCAAGTCACCCAACAATCCAATCTTCGGCTTCCTCCCAACCCAGGCAACATCAAACTCAATATTCATGGCTGCTCTCTCAGTAAAGCAACCCCAAGTGGAATTAGAGAGGTTCTCATAAATGCTCTAGGAGATATCATATCCTCTTTCTCATGCTGCTTAGGCATCATGGATTCAACCAAGGCGAAGCCCATGGTCTCTTACAAGGTCACATAAGAAGTGACCCTACCTAGGGCTCCAACCTAAATTTGGAAGAGGCTCAAAGATAATCTCATGGCTTCCAGAAAAGCCCAGTGCCTCTATAGACCATATTTTCAAGCACAATTTCCATCTTCGCAGGTCATTATAAGCCACTTTCAACACAAACCAAGTGAGGCCCACAATGATGGCTGATCCGCTACCTAAGGAAGGCACAGTAGAGGGGACTATGGACTCCATGTAAATGGTTCTTTGACTTCTCTATCATTACTCGTCCCCCTCGTACCTTCTCGCTCATCTCTAACTTCTCTCCTTTCACAACCTTTGCTTCATTGTCCTCCCATCTTCTCCTCTTCTCTCCTTCCTTTTTCTCACCCTAACTTTTTTTTTTTTTGGTTGGTTCAGTGGCAATAGGGCCCCTACCCATAGGAATGGAACTTGAGAGCAGTGCTATTAACACCCAGCTACAACAGTGTAGACCCATGCCCAATTCATTCACTAGCCTTAATTTCTATGTCGTCACTCTAATTTTTTGCAAAGTGGCCCCTCATTTTCAGTATATATATTAAAGGCATTAATAAATTGTGCCTAACGGTAATAGCAACCAACCTGTGGGATGCCCAAATAGATCCATCCCACGTGGGACTTTTGTAGGCAACATTTTAGTAATATCTAAATTCGCCACCTTGTTAAATGAAAGAAATAGAAGAAAAAAACGCCTACTACAAAATATGTTTATCCTTCTAAAGAATGGAAGTGAAAGAACCATTTGTAGAAGATGCAGAATAAAACTCTCAAGCAAACTCGAGTGACATGTAGTGAAAACCCCATGTAGAGAGACAGAGAGAGAGAGAGAGAGAGAGTAGCCATTGTAATTCTTAATCTTCATTGTTTATTATTAATCTCCATTTGTTATTAATTTTCCTTGTTTTTCCCTATTAATAATGTTCATATTTCTTTATTACTTTCAATTTAATCTCAGAGCTATGATTTTCTTTTGCATAGTATTGAAAATTATTCTCTGATTTTTTGGGAGAGTTATAGTGGAGAGAGAGAGAAATTAGGGAGAGTCACGGCGGAGAGATAGAAAGAAATAAATTAGGATGCGAGAGAGTGAGAAACACAAAAGGGAGGAGAGAGAGAGAGAGTGGGGTAATACGGTGAGACAGAAAGGGTTGGGGTGAGTCACGGTGGAGAGAGAGAAATTAGGAGAATATCATGTGACGAAAGAGAAAGGATGGGATTTAAAAAGTGTTGTCCTACAAATAGTTTGGGTTAAAAATTAGGATTAAAGTGGGTAAAATTAGTCTAGGGTGTTAGAAGATATAAAACCTAATATTTCTATGCTTCGAAATATGTTTTAAAATCTTGGGTCTATTGAGATATGAAACCTAAAAATAGGGAGCACAAAGATATTTTCCCTTGTCTTTATCACCTCGTTGGGGAGTAAACTCCTCCACGACTTCAAATGGGTTTGGTTCACTTCAAGCTCAATCCAACTTTGCTTGGCCATTCCTTTGGAGGGTCGCAATCCTTGCCCCATTATCGGCCAAGTGAATTGAGGAAAACTAAAGAATTCTTTAAGAAAAAGCAAAATGTATGGACCATCTTACAACACATTAGAGTCAAAGCAGAATGTATGGACCATCTTGCAACACATTAGAGACCCCATCATATTTTGGGCCACGAACTACAAAGATCTAAAAAATGTCCCAAGGAACATTTTTCAATAAAACTTGACAGACATCCTCAATGATAGACCCAAGTCACCCAACAATCCAATCTTCGGCTTCCTCCCAACCCAGACAACATCAAACTCAATATTGATGGTTGCTCTCTCAATAACCCAAGCCCAAGTGGAATTAGAGAGGTTCTCATAAATGCCCTAGGAGATATCATATCCTCTTTCTCATGCTACTTAGGAATCATGGATTCTACCATGGCTAACACCCATGGTCTCTTAAAAGGTCACATAAGAAATCACCCTACCTAGGGCTCCAACCTAAATTTGGAAAAGGCTCAAAGATTGTAATCTCATGGCTTCCAGAAAAGCCCAGTGCCTCTATAGACCATATTCTCAATCACATTTTCCATCTTTGCAGGTCATTATAAGCCACTTTCAACACAAATCAAGTGAGGCCAATATGATGGCTGATACGCTACCTAAGGAGGGCGCTGTAGAGGGGATCATGGACACCATGTAAATGGTTTTTTGACTTCTCCACCATTACTCGTCCCCCTGCTACCTTCTCGCTCATATCTAACTTCTCTCCTCCCACAACCTTTGCTTCAGTGTCCTCCCATCTTCTCCTCTTCTCTCCTTCCTTTTTCTCACCCTAACCTGTTTATTTTTTTGGTTGGTTCAGTGGGGATAGGTCCCCTAGCCAAAGGAATGGAACTTGCGAGCAGTGCTATTAAAACCCAGCTACGACCGTCTAGACCCATGCCCAATTCATTCACTTGCCCTAATTTCTGTGTCTTCACTCTAATTTTTTGCAAAGTGGTCCCTCATTTTCAGTATATATAATAAAGGCATTAATAAACCGTGCATAACGGTAATAGCAACCAACCTGTGGGATGCCCAAATAGATCCATCCCTCATGGAATTTTTGTAAGCAACATTTTAGCATTATCTAAATTCGCCACCTTGTTAAATGAAAGAGAGAAAAAAAAAAAGTCATCCTACAAAATATGTTTATCCTTCCAAGGAATGAAAGTGAAAGAACCATTTATAGAAGATGCAGAATAGAAATCCCAAGAAAACTCAAGTGACATGTAATGAGAACCTCATGTACATAGAGAGAGAGAGAGAGAGAGAGAGAGAGAGAGTACGACGAGGACGGACTACACGAGTAGACTCGTCGACCTAAACTAAACGTCGGTACGACGAAGGAACGTAAACGTAAACGGACGTACGTCGTACCGTAGGTAACGT